>PVJN01008334.1:0-65568 GCA_004026805.1 Lasiurus borealis
GACAATCATATACTTTATAAAATAATCCCCCTGGTAATTCCAGCCCGCGCCCCCCCTGGAATAGACGTAATCATTACAATATGATTGGCTATGTTCCCTGTGCCGTACTTTACACGTGACTGTTTTGTATCTACCTCTCTGTACTTCTCCATCCCTGCACCTTTTACACTCAGTTCTTCATCCCCCATTCCCTCTGGCACCATCCATCTGATCTCTGGATCTATGAGTCTGTTTTGGTTTATTCATTTGTTAATCCTCGTCAGAGGATATTTTCTCTATTGCTTTTTAGAGAGAGTGGAAGGGAGGGAGGGACAAAGAGAGATAGAGAAACAATGATGTGCGAGAGACACATCCACTGGTTGCCTCCCGCAGGCATCCCGAACCTGCAAACCAGGTTTGTGCCCTTGACCGGGAATCAATCTAACCACTAGCCACACCAGCCTGGGCCCTGAGTCTGTTTCTATTTTGTTTGTTCGCTTCTTTTGCTCTTTAGATTCCACAGATGAGTGAAATCATATGTTATTTGTCTTCCTCTGACTTCTTTCACTTAGCATAATACCCTCCAGGTCCATTCCTATTATTGCACATAGTAAGTTTGCATTATTATTTTTTTTTATGGCTGACTAATTACATTGGGCATATACATCCGCTAGTCATCGATGAGCTTGTGGTTGCTTCCAGTGCGTGGTTGTTGTAATAGCACGTGACAGGGGGCTTTGAGTGCTCTATTGAGCTGGGTGGGAAGTGCCTGTATTTTCCTGGGCAGCAGGGACACAGATGTTTCAAATGATATCCTTCACACAGTGGTCATATTTCTTTTCGGTATTATAACTATTCTTGTAAATCCACAGACACTTATTACTAGCTATTGCTTATTTACATATTTTAAACATTTTGTCAAATTTATCGGGGCGCCATTGGTTCATAATACTATCTCCGTTCCAGGTGTACAGTTCTGTATATTCATCTGTCTGTTGCATTGTGTTCTCACCACCCACAGACTATATAGTCTCTTTCTGTCACCACGTACTTGATTCTCTTTACCCTCATCTACTCCTCCCTCCCCCGACCCATTTCCCTCTAGTAATCACCATACTGTTCTTCCTGTCTGAGCTTTTTCTTTGTTTTTGTTGATTCATTTGTTGCTTTCAGTTTTATATCCCACATAAGAGTGACATCATCTGTGCTTGTCTTTTTTCCATCTCACTTATTTCGTGTAGCATGATGCTCTCCAGATCCATCCATGTTGTGGCAAATGGCGGTGTTTCATCTTCTCTTAGGGCCGAGTAGTATTCCACAGCATATATGCACCACTCTTCTTTAGCCAGTCATCTGTCACTGCGGTGTTTTCACGGCTTGACCACTGGAATAATGTTACGGTGAACATAGAGGTACATGTGTTTATGAATGATGTCTTCACAGTTTTCAAGTAAGTACCCAGAAGAGGGATTGCTGGGTCATAGGTATTATGAGCTTAGGATACCGGAGGTCCTCACTTAATGCTGTTGATCGGTTCTGTGACCTTAAGTGAAACGACATACAAGGAAACCAGTTTTACCGTAGGCCAGTGGTTGGCAAACTGTGGCTCTCGAGCCACATGAGTCTTGCGAACCTTGGTTTGCCGCTCCGTTGACTCATGAGTTTGCTGACCACTGGGTTAGGGGCTTCATCACAAAGAACAACAACAGCCTGTCATTATTGGGATCGAGAGTATAGGTCCGTGGTCGGCAAACTCACGAGTCAACAGAGCTGCAGTTTGCCGACCACTGCCGCAGGCTAACTAGTAGAAATGAGCCGCGTTGTTTGAGGACCTTCTGTATTATTAGATCCCTTTCTCCCCAGTCAGCACAAACCCCGTGTGGGGTTCAGACCCGTCACAAGTGTACCTCCGGCCTCTTCAAAGACTTGAGCATTTATTGACCAAAGAATAGCCACTTTGGACTTTTCTGGAAAGTTATTTCGAATTGCACCATGTGCCGCTGTCAGACCGCGCTTTCAAAACCTGTGTTGCAAGAAGCTGCTTGCTTCACAGGAAGTCGGCAGCACATGGTGCTCACATGGGAGTTCTCGAACGGGTCAATTAATATGGAATACTTAATGAAACACTCGATACCCACTCCCCTGGTTTACAGAGTGCTTGTCTTAAAATAGATCTGAAACAGCTGCTCCCACAGACATGCATCCCGCCCCTGGGCCCGCGAATGGCAGGAACCTTCCCCTCAGTGTGGGGCAGATTTAACCAGAAGGCACCTCAGCTCTGGCCCCCAGCTCCGAGTGACTCAGCCGATCCCTGCTTCTCTTTGTCTCTGCCTTCCAGTCTTATAGCTGCACCAGCACATACTTACATATACAACCACATGCTAAAGATCAGCTAGTGTTTTTGTTTTTTTTTACACGTGTTTTTCTCACTCAGGAGGCCTGTGGTTCCATGCAGAGAGCTTTGGGACAAGGCAGATGTATTGGGATCCCATTACGTGTAGAGTCTCAGCACCCTCACATCATAGGCAAGAGACAGTCAAACCTTTGCAGCTTCTCGGGGAGAACGAGACAGTATTTGTAAAACGCCTGGGGCACAGTAGATATGACACAGGATTTTCTCTTCTTCCTCCTCCCCCACTTCCTGGATCCCCACACATCTCCGAGGCAGGAAAAACAAGATCTTATCGCCCTGGTACAGAGGAGGAAATTGAAAGGCGCACTGGCCCCAGGACGGACGATTCTCAAGGTCACACAGACAGGACGTGCCGGGGGGCAGGACCTGCGTCCGGCTGTCCTAATTCCAGATTCTGGAGGTGCCTCCTTCCTGCCTCCGCGCTCAGGGGGTACATAGGTGGTGAGCCGCACGAGCACATGGCCGGGAAGAGGCTTGGGAAAAGCAAGACCCGCTCATGGACTCTTAACGCGCAATGACCTGGCACTGTTTTGCACCGAAATTTGCTGGGTTTAAAATAGAAACATCTGAAGCAACAAAAGCCGGTTTCACTCACTATCTGGTCTGATTATCTAGTTGGTGGACCATTTGCTTTTTAGTCATTTAATAGCTGCTGTGCTCTCCGCGTGGTTCTGTCTTCACGGAAGTCGGTGCATATGATGTGATGGATTAAATCATCCATTTGTCTAATAAGTATCAGGTGTCATAATGGATGCTGAGGATTCAGGGGTGGATCTGGTGTGGCCTTAGTCTACACGGCATGGATTTTACCTCCGACGTGTCCTTGCGAACGGAGCTGGGCAGGGAGATTTGAGTTGGAGTGAATGAGGTTGGTTGATAGGTGGGAGATGCTTCTTTGGATGCATTGTTAATTTTCTTTTTTTAAAAAATATTTTATTCATTTTTTACAGAGAGGAAAGGAGAGGAATAGAGAGCTAGAAACATCGATGAGAGAGAAACATCGATCACATGCATCCTGCACACCCCCCATTGGGGATGTGCCCGCAACCAAGATACATGCCCCTGACCGGAATTGAACCTGGGACCTTACAGTCCACAGGCCGACGCTCTATCCACTGAGCCAAACTGGTTTCGGCACATTGTTAATTTTCTGTATGGAAGGTATGACACTAATGTCACAAAACGGACTATGTGCATTGTGGCTGAAGGTATTTCTATCCTTCCCATAGACCAGTGGTTCTCAACCTTCCTAAAGCCGAGACACTTGCATACAGTTCCTCATGTGGTGGTGACCCCCAACCATGAAATTTTGCTACTGTTATGCATTGTGATGTAAATATCTGCATTTTCCGATGGTCTTTCATTCGACCCCCAAAGGGCTCGAGACCCACAGGTTAAGAACCGCTGCCATAGGTATTTATCCAGTGCGTCCTCTGTGCAGGTACTGGAGGCATAAAGATAAGTCCTGAAGTTTCTGCTTTTGGGGGGGGGGGTCAGGAACCAGACTTGACCTCGAAGTCCGACTTTGGCCAGAACACACAAAGCAAGTCGGTCAGTGGGTGCCACAGGCTGGTGCGAAAGAGCAGGCAGCTGAGAGAGCCCGGGGAGACCGGACAGGGGCAGGCAGGAGCGGCTCCTGGAGAGGAGTAAGGTTTGAGGAGGAACACGGGTGGGGAGAGAGTGTGTGAGATGAAGAATGCGGAGACCTTCACACCTCAGCGACGTCCCCAACCAGACTGTCATTCTGAGCAGTGATGCCATTTCTCATTACGGAAGAGGGTAGAAAGACCAGGATTAGCAGAGAAGGAGGACAAGAAGGACCCAGCCAGGCGGAAACTGGTTTGGCTCATTGGATAGAGAGTCGGCCTGCGGATTGAAGGGTCCCAGGTTTGGTTCCAGTCAAGGGCATATATATACCTTGGTGGCGGGCACATCCCCAGTATGGGGTGTACAGGAGGCGGCTGATCGATGTCTCTCTCTCATCGATGTTTCTAACTCTCTATCCCTCTCCCTTCCTCTCTGTAAAAATTCAATAAAATATATTTAAAAAGAAAAGAAAAAAGAAGGACCCAGCGGGCTGACTCATAGACTGGGAGAGCAGCAACACGTTCAGGGGTCAACATGCCTTTTGAAGGGAGGAACAGGAAGGGGTTGGGCCTAGACCAGAACGGGAAGGGGTGGGACCCAGGGCACTGGGGGTTCAGTGTCTCGGGGATGTCCCTGTTGCAGACGCAAGTTACGTCATACTCTGCCCACCAGTGGGGGGAAGGGAGGGTCTATTAGTTTCCTTAATAACCGGGTACTGGGATGGGGCCATGCCATTTGCATTTGGCAGTGAAGATGCTAAATCACTCCCTTTGGTGGGTGCCCCGGGCATCAGAGGATGGCCTGTTCTCTCTCTCTCTCTTTTTAAAAAATATATTTTACTGATTTCTCTTCTCTTGAATAAGCAGTTAACTATCAGCACCGCTGTCCAGCTTCCCGTTTTACAATCTACAGAGCCGAAACTAATACTAACAGCAGCCGTGTCACATCTCTCCTTAACCCGTGTCTCTGGGAGGACACACGTCTTTCATGCTCCTTCTGAGCGCTTCCCCTCACTGAGGACCAATTGCCGTATTCTCCCGAATCCACGGGAGTCGATGGGCAAGTGCCAGACTCCGTGTCCATGTGCTCTGCCGTCAGGAAGCATTTGCAGCCACGCGTTTCTTGGGTGGCTGACTGTGCCCGGAGCTTACTAACTCGCTTAGCCAACACATGCTTTCTTCCGTGTGTGAAGGTCCACTGAGAATACCCTCTGGAGTTTCAATAAGCAGCAGAATTATTCTAGATTCATCTTCCTGTCGGCACTGCGTGCACAATTAAGTGGAAGCTCCGTTAAGTGAGCGATAACATCAGAAGCACAGAAAGTGAGCAGATGCTGGGAGCTGGCTGCAGGGGGGACAGGTGGCCTGGGCCCTGCCGGGAACGGACAGAGGTGATGCCAGGGCTTCTGGCTTCTTGGTGGGCACTCGCTCAGGGGTGCCGGTGGCCTCTGGAGACCACACACCAGAGCAGCACCCAGCTTCTCCAAGTTTTCATGGCACCTGGTCCTCTCCGGGCCTCTAATGGATTCCACATTCCCTGCAAGACGTGGAGATGAGAAAGCAAAAGATACAAAAACCCAAAACAACAACGAAACACCCCCTGTGCACTCCCACCAGGGCCAGCTCCTTTGTCTTGTGCAGTTAACTTCTGCGAGTGCAGAACTGTGGAGTGCTCACCCAGAAGTGGGGTCCCTCCTCCCTCAGCCAGCGCTTCCTGAAACACTACTCCAAAGCTCTGGTGAAAAGAATAAAAATATATGAAGACAGTGTAAGGAGACTCTGGGACAACTTCAAACGTACCAATATCCGAATTATGGGGGTGCCAGAAGAAGAGAGAGAGTAAGATACTGAAATCCTATTTGAAGAAATAATGACTGGAAACTTCCCCCACCTGGTGAAAGAAATAGACTTATAACTCCAGGAAACGCACAGAACCCCAAACAAAAGGAATCCAAAGAGGACCACACCAAGACACATCATAATTAAAATGCCAAGAGCAAAAAGACAAAGAATATTAAAAACAGTAAGTGAAAAACAGTTACCTACAAGGAAGCACCCATATGATTGTCAGCTGATTTCTCAACAGAAACTATGCAGGCCAGACGGGAGTGGCAAGAAATATTCAAAGTGATGAATAGCAAGAACCTACAACCAAGATTACTCTACCAAGCAAACCTATCATTTAGATTGAAGGTCAGAAAAAGAGCTTCACAGATAAGAAAAAGCTACAGGAGTTCATCACTGCCAAACCGGTATTATATGAAATGCTGAAAGGTACTTTTTAAGAAGAGGAAGAAGAAAACAGTAAAGGTAAACATGTACAACAAATACATCAACAAGTGAATCTAAAAATCAAATGAATAAAAAATCTGATGCACAGAATAAACCGGTGAATATAATAGAATCAGGGGCATAGAAGGGGAGTGGACTGACAATTCCCTGGGGGGAAGGGGTATGGGAGTGCGGGAAGAGAGTGGACAAAAATCATACACCTATGGATGAGGACAGTGGGGGGAAGGAAGGGTAAGGGCAGAGAGTGGGGTGGGGAATGGGTGGAGGGGAGCTATGGGGGGAAAAAATAAGAACAATTGTAATCTGAACAATAAAGATTTATTAAAAAAACATAAAAACTATTTCCTTCAATGACAATTTACTTTCAGTAGTATTTTGTATTTGCTTCAGGTGAAGAGTTGTAGAGTTTCTTAATAAGCAAATAAAAGGGAATGCAACTGTCCCAGCTAGTGTGGCTCAGTGGTTGAGCATTCATTAGCCCGTGAACCAGGAGATCACGGTTCAATTCTCCATCCCCAGTGAGGGGTGTGCAGGCGGCAGCCAGTCAGTGATTCTCTCTCATTATTGATGTTTCCATCTCTCCCTCTTTCCTTTCTCTCTGAAATCAATACAAACATGTATTTTTAAAAAAGGGGATGCGGCCGTCTTCCCCTTAAGCTGTATTCCCGGGAGGGGATAGACAGTCCCCATGAGCCAGTGACATAACTGATCGCAAACGCAAACCGGAAGGTGATGGTTACAAAGGTCGGAGCCTCAGACCCGGTGACTGAGGAGAAACTGCAGTGGTGGGAAAGTTTGCCAGAGGGGACAGGCCTGGCGCTGCCGGGAACTGACGGAGGTGACTTCAGAGCTTCTGGGGTCTTGTCTGATCTGGAGAGGAGCAGGGTGAGGAGAGGATGGAGTAAGCTAGGACAAAGGTCTACACATGTGACGAGAGAGATGAAGGGGAAAAGGAGCTTATGCCAGAATGGTGGGGAGGGGGAGGGAAAGAGCGAGAGCGAGAGCGAGAGCGAGAGCGAGAGAGAGAGAGAGAGAGAGAGAGAGAGAGAGAGAGAGGCAGGGAGATCCCCTCAGGCGGTCCTGATAAGAAAGGGTAAAGGGCCTGGGTGAAAGGAGTGTGACGGCCTGAAAGGCTTCCACAAGGTTCCAGAACAGACTGCCAAGTGCTCCTTGGAAGAGTCAGAAGCAGGAAGACTAGACATCGGTTCTGCCTAGCTTAGGGCGAGTGTGGGTTTGCTAGTGCAGGTTGAAACGCCACTGGTTGGGACCCAGCCAGGGCTCCTGTGTGCCCTGTGGGCACACCTTCTGGCATGGAGAAGCCTCCTCCCGGCCTGCCGGGCTGTGGCGCTGGGAGATAGCAGTTCTCGCTGGGCACAGGACCCTAGCGTTTGAGAGGGAGAGCCCGGAGTTTATGGGGGTGACCTTGGTTGATAAGATGATACAGCTTTCAGGGGTACAGTTCTGTAATACACCGTGTACATATTGTGTTGTCAGAGCACAAAGGGCCTTGTTCAGTATGTCGGACGCCACCCCCAAGTCACCACGGACTGCATTTAAAAAACATTACTCAGTTGAGACCTACCCTAGACCTGTGGAGGTGTTACCACGATGCCTACATTGTAATGAAAGCCTCATTCTGAGTCTTTTCCAATTTTATGGGAATGTTGGATCTTAGGATGAGTGTTTAGAGCTTTTTGGCCAGTGGATCATTATATACTTTCTTAAAAAAAACCTCCAAAATTATTGATTTTTTTTTTTACAGAGCAGAAGGGATAAGGATAGAGTTAGAAACATCGATGAGAGAGAAACATCAATCAGCTGCCTCCTGCATGCCCCCTACTAGGGATGTGACCACAACCAAGGTACATGCCCTTGACCGGAATCGAACCTGGGACCCTTCAGTCTGCAGGCCGACACTCTATCCATTGAGCCAAACCGGTCAGGGCCATTCTATACTTCCTTAGGCTTTGTGTGGACATGGTGGTTGGGAGGTAACCAGTTGTAGGCGTTCCCTACTCACTGGGCATTCAACGTGCATTTCATGAGTGCTTTCTGTGCAAATGGTGGAGGACACCATTTGCACAGAAAGCACTCATTGACCTCCAACCGGAAGGAAGTGACATAGGAGCTGCTGTAGTCACTTCCCACATTCCTTGTGCAAAGGCCGGCGAGTCGACAGGGAGGGACCTCGTTAATCACACGCTGGTTTCGTCCCCGCCTCCAAAAGGAGGAACCCCTCCAGGGTGGTGGCTGTGGTGTTTGCTTTCATTAATTTTGGAAAATAGTCATATATATTTTGTGGAATCTGTTTTTAAAATCTCCAGACACTATGGTGGTGTGGTCGCCTGCCCATTATTGATTGAAATAGGATTGCAGTGTGAACGACGGAGCTTTCCGGGGAGGAGGAAGGAGAATGGTGTGTACAGGCTCTGTGCCACCCTCGCCTGGCAGCCTGTGCCCGCCTGCTTGTGAGGCATGACCATCAGACCTGTCCCCATGGCCCTCCCGTCTTGCGTGACAGGCCGCATTCAGAAGGCAGTGGGAGGGATGCCTTTCAATGAATGACTGCGTACAAAGTCGCAAGATAGTTGGGGAGGGAAAGCACTGGGAGGAGGTGTGTCTATCCTGGGTGGTGAGAGGAGAGGTGCCAGCCCAGATTACTGCTCCCGAGGTGTCCCTACCCTCCAGCCCATTGCTCTGGCATCCTCAGCGGCCCTCGGCCCTCCCACACCCAGCATTCATCTTCAACTTGAAATTCAGGCTCCGGGCGTGTGACTCACTCCTGACACACGTGGCCAGCTTCGGCTTCCTCCCGTCAGTTCAGCAAATGAATGAAAGGCTCCCAAGCCCGAAATGCAGAGTAAAGCTGGAGAAAAGGAGGATTTGTAGTGATTTATGTGCTTTCTGCTGTTGCTCTAGATTGTGCTCTTTTTTTTTTTTTTTTTTTTAAATCTGGAAGAAAAGTTTGCCAGTAGGAAGATTTTAGATCTCTTGTATCCTATATCATAAAGATGTAATAGGCAAATGGTCATTACGACGTGAAGTGTCACAACCGACCGCGTAACGACCAAATCATGGATCAGCAGAGGGTGGGGCACCGAGCTACAAGTGGGCGGTGGAGAGCTAGAGGAGGAGGCAGGGCAGCAAGCTATTGGTGGGGAGGGGGCGGCACAGCGGGTGGAGAAGAAAAGGAGGATTTGTAGTGATTTATGTGCTTTCTGCTGTTGCTCTAGATTGTGCTCTTTTTTTTTTTTTTTTAAATCTGGAAGAAAAGTTTGCCAGTAGGAAGATTTTAGATTTTTTCTTCAGGAGAGCTGTTGGAGGGCAGCAGCGAGCTACTGGCGCACGGATTGGTGCGCAGGGCTACTAGTATAATATAAAACTAGAATTGGATTTACCTTCCTGGTTTTAATCTAATCTGACTGTGTAATTCAAATCCTATGCACCGCTAACTCAGTAAGTTCAGAATCTTCAGTGGCCAAATGCAGTCTCTTTAAATTTAGGTCCAAGAGGTCTTTGAATATGATTCAGAGTGTTTTAAGTGGCATTCAGGCATCAATTGATGACTCAAATTATTTTCATATTTGCTTCCCATTTTATTATGGCTGTGCTTTGAGGATATCTTATCCAGCAATTCACATTTCAAATATTTTAGGAACTTTACTTAGGTCCTTCATTAATCCCCCCTTCCTCCAACTCATAGAGTTATGGTACAGTTTCCAAGGGCACATACATGTGCCCTCAACTTCCACATCTGAAAGAAATAAGTCTTTCATTAGCCAACCTCTTTCAGATTTAGCGACACACAGTGTATCTGTTCGATGTCTCTGCTTTCTTTCTTTTCTCACGTGGTCTTCCTGCTTCCTGGTTCTCCACTCTGGGTATAGTGACATGTTTTTATTTTTCTGCAAACAGTTATGTTTTTTGGTATTTCTTTCAAAAACTATTTTATTGATTTCAGAGAGGATGGGAAAGGGAAGAAGATAGAAACACCAATGATGAAAGAGAATCATTGATTGGCTGCCTCCTGCATGCCCCCTACTGGGGATCGATCCTGCAACCCGTGCATGTGCCCTGGCCAAGATTTCTACTGTGACCTCCTGATCCATAGGAATGACACTCAGCCACTGAGCCGCACTGGTCGGGCTTTTTGATATTTCTTGAGTGAAACATTTCAGGGTCCTCAGGAACAAATCCAAGCTAGTTTAACTGCACAGAGTCCTGCCCACTCTTATTGGTTCCAGCACTTGCCTCCCTTCCCTACACTTGTCCCTTCCTCTAGATCAGTGGTTCTTAACCTTCCTGATGCTACAACCCTTTCATACAGTTCCTCACATTGTGGGGACCCCCCAACCATAAAATTATCTCCGTTGCTACTTCATAACTGTCATTTTGCTACTGTTATGAATCGTCATGTAAATATCTGTGTTTTCCGATGGTCTTAGGCTCTACAGCAGGGTCACGACAGGTTGAGAACCACTAGTAGGGTCACCTAAGACCATCAGAAAACACAGATATTTACATGACAATTCATAACAGTAGCAACTGTATTAAAGGGTAACGGCATTAGGAAGGCTGAGAACCACTGCTCTAGACCATGACATCAGTAGGCCATGTTTTCTTCCTTTTCCTTGTCGTTGTAAATGTTATTCCTTCTAACCTACTGTCCTTGTACACCTTTCACTTTGGATTTGTTGGATAACTTCCAGGTGTTTATTATATGTGATTTAGAGAATGGCAAACTATTCCACTCTGTTCCGAGGGTTTGGGTCCAGATTCACATTGTCCATGATTCTTTCTTTCTTTTTTAAAATATATTTTATTGATTTTTTACAGAGAGGAAGGGAGAGGGAGAGAGAGTTAGAAACATTGATGAAAGAGAAACATCGATCAGCTGCCTCCTGCACACCCCCCACTGGAGATGTGCCTGCAACCAAGGTACATGCCCTTGACCAGAATCGAACCGGGGACCTTTCAGTCTGCAGGCTGATGCTCTATCCACTCAGCCAAACCGGTTTCGGCCATGATTATTTCTTAGCAGCTAAAGAACTTATGACTCTGAGCCAAGTAGAGTATCTATTTTTTGTCCTAGAGATGACATCTGAGAAAGTCTGGAGTTGTGCAATACTTCTATCTGCCATTTCAGAAGATAACGTCAGAGAGTTCGCTCTTACAAGTTTTAAAGGATATTCATATTTTTAAAATGAAGTCCACCCATAGAGTTCTTATAGTCCCAAGATAAGCAGAGAAGGCCCTCTGAAAATTTCCTTGAGTAAAACCCAAGTTTTTCTTGGATTGGAATGAAGAAATAGAGCCTTCGGAGTGTGGTCATAATGATAATGTCAAACCGTTTTGTACTCTCTGTCCACACAAGGCTGCCCTGAGACCTGTGGTAGCGCCCTCAGATTTTAATCGGCTCGCTCTTGCGAGCCACGCTCCGCTAAGGCCACAGGAGGAAATGGAACACGTGCCCCCTTACTTAGGACGGTGGGAACATGGCTTTATCTGCAGACCGTGTGCTTTATTTTTTCCACATTTTTTTCAAGCAACAAGATGCACATTTTATGTTTCAATTACAATTGAAAGTATTTGCAGATACAATGGCAGGAAACGGGTAGAGGAGCCTTCACTGTTTTCTCCCTCTCATCGCTGAACTTGGAAGTGAGCTAATGCATGCGAATCGATTCGGAGGACATCTGCGCCCAGAATTTGACATGAACATATTTCAAGGAGAAGCGGGCCCAGGATACCCACAACTCCTCGCCGTCAAACCCTATTACAAATTCAGGATGTTTATTTTATTTAAAAAAGTTTTTTTTTCCAATTACAGTTTACATTTAATATCAGTTTGTGTTCATTCCAGGCACACAGCTTCGTGATTAGACAATTACATACTTTACAAAGTGGTCCACCCCCTGAAATTTCAAGTCCGCACTCGGCACCAGGATGCTTACTTTCCAAAGCCATCAAACGCAAACGAGAAGAGAAAGGTCACTCACAATCTCGCCTGCTCCAGATCACCCTGGTTTCCTTTCTGGGGGAAACAGGAAAGCAGAAAGCAACTGTCAGTGTTTCAGCAGGAAGAGGGTTAAGTGGGGAGTGAGACAGGGAGCGGGGACGGTCAGGAGACCAGGAAGAGCCGGAATCACAGGAAGCCACCACCTATGAGCTCAGCGACCTGCAGCCCCTACATGGACGACTGCCAAGCCCGTCACCTGCCACTGCACAGACAGCCTGACGTTCGTCCCCACTTCTGTCTGCCGCCGTGGGGGGAGAACACGGCTTCTCCTTTCCGGCCGTCCCATCCACACAGCCCGCTCCGAAATCCTGCAGGCACAGTCTGGGAAATGAGTTCCTAGCCTTCCAGCCCCCGGGAAAAGCTGGAAAAGAGGCACGAGAGTGAGGACTCAGCCGGGAAGTTGTGATGGAGATAGGGGTATCTGGGGGTGGGGGGATGTATGTGTGTGTGTGGGGGGTGGCTAGACACCAGCCCTTTTCATTCTGGAGTTCCACCCCAAACCATGCCTTTATACGTGAACATCCACGCATGCTTCATTCGCAGTTCGATATCACTTTTGAGCGATCAGGAGCGTGGGGTGGTGGTGAAGAGCAACATTAAGTGGAGGAGCGCTGTGAGATTCAAGATGATGGCTGTAAAGTTAGAGTCTTCGGACTGTGTTTAAAGCCACAGCCCAAATGAAATCAGATTACAGCCTCCTATCTCAGCATCTTTCTTAGAGCGACGTGACCTCAGGCCAGAGGCTTAGGTTCCCTTATCTGTCAAGTGAGGAAGATGGTATCTCTCTCCACCGTGACTATCGACTGAGGGAACCCCACACAAAGCAAGACATAAAGACACAAAGCACGTGAGACGGACTCACTCGACACGTGCGAGCTAAGTAGTTCTAGAATTCGATTCAGATTTATGCGGGCACCCGCTGCATTCCCTGAGGGCAGGGTGGTGCTGGGGTGCAGTGCTCTACCTGGTACTAGACCCGGGAAGTGGTCCAGGGTTGCTCTCTCTCTGCCCCAAAAAGATGGGGATGGACCGAGACTCCTGGAGGGGCAGCCCTCGTGTGGGATTCTCCATTTGGGTGGCTGATAATGACAGCTTTCTGTTTGGTGAATCGCACTTGAAGTCTGAAACTCACAAAAGTGTAATTAGAGAGCATGAAACCAGGAGTTTCTCACCGGGAATTTCCTGAGAACCGCATTGTTGTTGTCACCTCCCCACTTCGGCTGGACGAGGAAGCGGCCCTGAGCCCTGTGCATAATGACAGGGGTGCAGAGCCACACCGCCTGCTATTTGCTCATCGGAGCTCTGGGAAGAGACAAGAGTATTGTTTAAGCTTGAAGGGGAAGAAAAGAAATCACATAGCATCCTTTAAGCAGGTTGATGCATAAAACCTATAACAATGAACAGTGTCTCTGTCACAGTAATGGAGCAAGAAATTATTTTTTAACTGCAGGAGAATTGAGTGAGGCTTTACACCAGGAAGTTGCGAACGTTGATTGAGTTAGGAGGCACCTCCGATATTTCGGGTAGTTTTTTGTGTGAGTAGCAGGAGCCACAGAAGCAGCACCGGGGAGTTTTGAATAGGTTGATAGGCCTGCCCAGAGGTAGAAGGCAATGTTGATAGTTTCTTTTCGTTTTTTTAGAACTTTCTCTCCTCCCTCCCTTCCTTCCTTCCTCTTTTTCTCTTTCTTTCTTCCTTCCTTCCTTCCTTCCTTCCTTCCTTCCTTCCTTCCTTCCTTCCTTCTTTCTTTTTTAAGGTTTATTTAGACGGGGTGAGGCCTCTGGTTTGTCATGCAGGCTTTGCTAGATACTAGGTTTTGTACAAAGAAGAAACCCAAAAGGTGTTTCTTATGTATATAGTTAAGGGGATATGTAGGGTGGCTTTCATTGAAATAGCAATTTTAAATTTAATTATAATAATTTCTACTATAATTATCACTGAGACTCGCCTTAGGAATGTAGTGAGAATGTACTTGTAAGCAGTTCCTGGCACTATAGACAATATGCCATGCATTTGAGTCTTTCTGTTTATATGTCTGTCTTCTTCCCTTCTTTTCCCTTTCCTTTCCCTTTTCCTTTCCCTTTCCTCCCTTTCCCTTCCCTCCCTCCCTTCTTTTTTCCTTCCCTCCCTCCCTTCCTTCCTTCCTCATTAAAAACAAACTAACAGAAGAAATTCATTGCAAGTCCTGAGCCAGGGGCTCAGCATGGAGACGTAGCCTCAGCCGTTGACAAGACTTCCAGTTGTAGAGCTCCCTTGGACATGTGACATGTGACATGTGCCATGTGCCACCGGCCCTTTCCAGCAGCAAGAAAAGAGGCCTCAGGAGCAGCCTGTGGCTGAGAGGCTCTCGCCTCTGCATTTCTGGAAGAGGCTGCGATAATATCATTCTTAAGTGGCTGCCAGGTCCCTTCCCGGCCTTTCTGGGCATCCTCAGTGCCTCTCCCAGGAATGGGCACTTCCTCAGAGGTGCTAAGACTAAAAGAATCAGAATACAATAAGCAAATTTAAAAAATATATTTTTATTTATTTTTTATTTTTTATTTTTAAAGAGAGAGGGAAGTAGAGGGAGAGCGAGAGAGAAACATTGATGTGAGAGGGAAACATGGATCGGCTGACTCCCACCCATCCCCCCATCAGGGACTGAGCTGTAGACCTGGGCATTTGCCCAAACCGGCAGCTTTTCGGTGCATGAGATGACACCCAGCCACATGGGCAGGACACTAGGGTGAGACACTTTGATCTGCGCATTTTCCTTTGATGACAGAGGAACGAGCCTTAGGTGACCTCAGCATCCCAGTGGCACTTGGTCTTCAGTAAACTCTTGACTTGTAGACGAAGCAGCTGCTACAACACGAGTTTCTGTCTAGTGCTTACTTGGGTGGCCATGCTTGACTTTTTGAATGTATTTGTTAGATTTTGGATTATTTCATGAATCTTTAACCTTTTCTTACTAGAAGGCAAAAAAGCAAGCAAGCAAACAAACAAAAAAGCAAAAAAAGAGGGCAATACTTTATTTTTTAAAGAAGTGGCTTCATTTTATTAAGAAGATTATAGATTTTCTATCTTAGAAAGCCATATTAAAAGCCAGCAGCAAAACTTTAGTATTTGAAATGAAACAGGAGTAAGTTCTTTCTTAAGATCAATAACTTTGATTTAACTGAGACACCGTTAAATATGTGCTTTATAAACATGCCTTTGAAAGTAGTTTCCACATCGTGGTGAGTATGTGGGCTCAGTGGATTGCAATCTGAGTGCACAGTATGCAGTGTCACTTATAAAAAAGTATTCTGGAATTTTACTTTGAAATGCTAGAGGCTGTTAGTAGCATCTTCAGTGAACGGTTCTGACAGGCACTTAGGCAGGGGCTGGGAGCATGATTCTGATCAATAGAATAAACTGGTGAATATGATAGAATCAGGCGCATAAAAGGGAGTGGACTGACAATTCTCAGGGTTAAAAGTGTGGGAGGTGCGGGAAGAGACTGGACAAAAATTGTACACCTATGGATGGGGACAGTGGGGGATGGGAATCAGGTAGGATGGGAATCAGGTGGAGGGGCACTGGGGGAGGGAGGAAGAGGAACAATTTCAGTCTAGTTAGAAGTATACCCAAAATACATATAAGTATACGGTAGCATATGCCAGTGGTTACCTGTATGCATCTTGGAGGCTGGAGAACTGGAGGAGGGCCAGATTTGGGGTGGGAACGCTTTATTGAGGAAGGGGTGTATGACATGGGGGCGGACCTGAGACACGTGGCGAGGAGGAGGGTTCTAGTAAGGCTAGCATGCCAGGTTGTGCCATACACAGGGCACTGCGTTCCAGGGTCTCGTTCCCACCCCCACATCGATGTCATTTATTCTTCCTGAAGGAGAAGCAAACATGACGCAATCCTCTGCAGACAAGTGGTATAGAAGGGATGTTGAGCAAAGTCAATGTAAGGTTCGCAAGTGCATGGTGACAGTTCTCGGCCCATCTGTTACCCTGATCATGTCAAAGAGTCGTGAACATGCAATCATTATACCCTGATCATGTCAGAGAGTCGTGAACATGCAGTCATTACCCTGATCATGCATCAAAGAGTCGTGAACATGCAATCATTACCCTGATCATGTCAGAGAGTCGTGAACATGCAATCATTACCCTAATCATGTCAGAGAGTCGTGAACATGCAGTCATTACCCTGATCATGCATCAAAGAGTCGTGAACATGCAGTCATTACCCCGATCATGTCAGAGAGTCGTGAACATGCAATCATTACCCTGATCATGTCAGAGAGTCGTGAACATGCAATCATTACCCTGATCATGTCAGAGAGTCGTGAACATGCAATCACTACCCTGATCATGTCAGAGAGTCGTGAACATGCAGTCATTACCCTGATCATGTCAGAGAGTCGTGAACATGCAGTCGCAGGTAGCCTTTTTGTTGCTCACATGAGCAATGTGGCTCGGAAACTAGGTCACACCTTTGGAGACCACACTGTGTTCAGCCTGCTGGCCTTGGCCTTAGAGGTGGGAAGCACGGACAGTCTCTGCTTATGGCACCTTTAGCGACTGGGATTTCCTCCCCATTTCACCACTGGGCCCCGACGGCAACAAAACAAGTCACCCAACATTTAATTTTAAAGTTACAGTTGGTGCACAATGTTAGGTTATTTCAGGCACACAGTCCCGTGATTAAACATGTACATAACTTATGAAGGGATCGCCCCGGTAAATCTAGTACACCTGGCAGCATTCAGAGTTATTACAATATCATTGGCCACATTCCCTGTGCTGGACTTTGCATCCTGGGGACTATTCTGTAACCACCAAATTGTATTTCTTATTTATCCCCCCAACCACCCTCCCCTCTGGCAGCTTCGATGAAAGAGGAAGTCCACAGCTGAGAGCATTTCTGCCAGAAAGTGTCTCACTGGTGCCCCTGGACTTAGCTCTTGGTTCACAGGAGCTACAAGGGCTGGGCGAACAGAACTTAGTAATAAGGCTGAAAAAGGACGCCCGGAAAAGCGAGAGGGCACCAGTGACCTTCTCCAGACCCAGCACATGTTTGAGGGGTGCAAGAGCGTCAAGCTAGTGAAAGGGCGAGTCAGGCGAAGACGGATCCCTGACAGAAGGGAAGGCCCGTCTGAAGCCCTCGCTCGGACCCTGCGATCAGGGCTGCACTCCGCATGTGCTGCATAGACTTTGCTTTCGGCGGGAAGACTCGCTTTCTGAATGAAAGGGCCAGAGTGCCAGGTGGAAGGCAGGGTAGTCTTTCCCCCACAGGGGACGTCTGCCTCCCGCGAGGACGCTTCGGGAGGGGTAGGGGCCATTAGGTTTGGCTCCTGGGCAAGTGATGAGTCGGGCACTTAATTATGTCAAAGAGCAGTCGCAGGAGCCACAGGAGAGGCATCATGGTCCTCCCTGGCCCAACGCGAGGCTTTTAATCTGCAAGGAGCGCTTCTGGCGGAGGGCTGCGTGCAGAGCCAGCCGCATCCTGAAGGCCCCCCCAATCCCCCCTCTTCCCCCCGGATCTGTCAGAGGGAGAGCGGTCCCTGCATCTGCCCTGGCCGCTGCCTTCTGGGCCTCAAAGGCGGATGCTTCCCCGGTGGCCCTAGCCCCCTACGGCCTCTCCGTGGCCCTGACCCCTGACCCCCTGCAGCCTCCCAGCACCTGAGAGGGATTCTTGTTAAAGGGGACACACCTGGGTCTGAGTTAGGCCCAGGGAGAGATCTGGATGTTTCAGTGGAGAGGAAGCAAAACGCGTCTCTTGAGAATTCACAAACAAACCAGGATGAGACACGAAACAACCAAATGAAACATCGCGGCCTTACAGAAAAGAAGCGAGGCCACAGGCATCAGCTCAGGGGCCTCTCAGCTTCTGGAGGTGAATCATTTCAGGTCACGTGCCCCATGGCCGGTGATACGTCCCAACAGGAGGGCCTGGTTTTATTTTTCCTATTGCACTTATCACCACGTGAAAAGAAAAACACTAACGCTTTTGTTGCTGAGTGTGTTCTGCTCTGTCTGCGTAGAACAGTGGTCTGCAAACCGTGGGTCACGGCTCTTCCACAAAAGGCCACGGCCTGGGCGAGTCTATGTTGAAGAAGTGGCGTTAGAAGAAGTTTAAGTTTAGCCGAAACCGGTGTGGCTCAGTGGATAGAGTGTCAGCCTGCAGACTTAAGGGTCCCAGGTTTGATTCTGGTCCAGGGCATGTATCTTGGATGCGGGCACATCCTCAGTAGGGGGCATGCAGGAGGCAGCTGATCGATGTTTCTCTCTCATCAATGTTTCTAGCTCTCTCCCTCTCCCTTCCTCTCTGTAAAAAAATCAATAAAATATATTTTTTTAAAAATAGAAGTTTAAGTTTAAAAAACTCGGCTCTCCAAAGAAATTTCAGCGTTGACCTGTTGCTATTTGGCTCTGTGGATGAATGAGTTTGCCGGCCACTGTCGTAGACCATGGGTTTCACGGGGACAGGTAACTCGTCTGCCTTGGTCCCTGCACGTGCCCTGTGCCCAGGGGGTGCGGGGTGGCTGCTGGGTGAGTCCTGCTGCAGGGTCACTGGGCAGCGGCCTCAGGGACTGAGGACCCCCGGTCACTTTTTATGGCATTCTGGGTGTGATTGAGGACTGGCATTGGGGCATTCACGACCTCTAATCGCTCTTTCCGCCCCCAGTTTCTCTGTCTGAAGAACATCCGGACCTTCCTCACGGCCTGTTGCGAGACGTTCGGGATGAGGAAGAGCGAGCTCTTCGAGGCCTTTGACCTGTTTGACGTCCGGGACTTCGGCAAGGTGAGGCGCCTTTTACTCTTTCACGTCTTTCCCTTTTCAATCCGAGAGCCTGTAAGCAAACACTTGTTTCTTGTTGGAATAGGACCTGTGACATAAGGGGGGCCTGCGCATCTCAATTAGATAGTTGAATGTCACCTTGGTGGCTTAACCAATATATATATGTGTATATGTGTGTGTGTGTCTCAATGACATTAGCATTGTCGCCTATTGCAAGCAGCATAAGAGGAATCTTTCATGAAGAGGTAAATAACTGTTTTCCATCCTTTAGAGTTGGGTGGGCCCTCGTGTCTGGGGGCCGGTGTTGTTTCCCTCACGTCTCCTCTGTACCCTAAAGACTCCCCGTTTATGGAAGTTGGGGATGTTCTGTCGCCCCTCTCTATTCTGTCTTGGGTAGGTGACTTAGGGAGGAGGACACGGATCCCTGAAATGTTTGAGGTTGTTAAATAGCTCCTTTACTGCCGAAACCGGTTTGGCTTAGTGGATAGAGCGTCGGCCTGCAGACTGAAAGGTCCCAGGTTCGATTCTGGTCAAGGGCCTGTATCTTGGTTGCGGGCACATCCTCAGTAAGGGGTGTGCAGGAGGTGGCTGATCGATGTCTCTCTCTCTCTCATCAATGTTTCTAACCTTCTCTCCCTCTCCCTTCCTCTCTGTGAAAAAATCAATAAAATATATTTTTAAAAAAACCTCCTTTACTAGTAGCTATTTCCAAGGACATTTGCCACACGGGAATGTTTGAATGTTGCGGTTCCTCGGGTGTGCCCCAAACACTTGTGTGCACTAGGTGACTGGAATCGCCCTTTCAGAAGTGATGGCCACTTATTCTGTATTCTTTGGGCAGAAGTTCAACTTCTTACGTGTCAGAGGCCAGAAAAGAGGTGATGACATGAGTCTCCAGGTCCCCATTCCCCGCCTCCAGTTCCCTGTGAGCTCTGACCCCCCCCCCCCAAAAAAAAAAGCCCCACATGCATTCGGCAGGACGTGGGACAACCTGTGCTCGGGTCCCACTCCCTGGGTGTGTCCCTGGGACTCTGCCCCCTCGGGCCACAGGACAACTTGCCCCCGTCCCCCCACCTCCCGCCCCAAGGCTCCTGGGCTTGGCTGGTGGGGGTGCCGGCAGCCTCAGGGACCGCCCTCGGCCTGGCTAGAAGGATCCCATCGGCTAGTGCCTGCCATGGATCAGCCGCTGAGACATCTCCCGTCTGTTTTTAACTCCACAGGATGAAGCGTTTGACATGTAAATCTCTCATGACAATGATCTGTTTGAACTCCGCTCTTGTTAGAAGGTTGATGTTTCTTCCTAGAAGGATTTTCGTCCTGAATTATTCAGGAGGCCTCGGGGTGTCTGTGGTCCATGGGCCCTAATTAGCCTCCCTTCCAAGCCCCATGCAGTGCTCCATCCTCAGCCGGGGGTCTGCCAGCTGAGGCCCTGGAAGAGGGGTCCTGCGTGGTTCCCTGGCCGGCTCTGATACCCCCAGCTTTCTGCCCCCCCACAGCACTTTATTTATTTATTTTTAAAATATATTTTGTTGATATTTTACAGAGAGGAAAGAAGAGGGACCAGAGAGTTAGAAACATCGATCAGCTGCCTCCCGCACACCTCCTACTGGGGATGTGCCTGCAACCAAGGTACATGCCCTTGACCGGAATCGAACCCGGGACCCTTCAATCCCCAGGCAGATGCTCTATCCACTGAGCCAAACCGGCTGGGCAGGGGCCAGGGGTCTCCTCATTCGACCTCTCTGGAGGTAGCGCCTCCCACTCCCTGAGCTGCAGAGGGGACCTCTGGTCCCCTTCTTCCCGGCCTTTCCTGCTCATCAGCCCACTGCCAACCACCGGGGTCCCCAGGAGACCACCCCTGTCTGCCCACAAAGCCCTCCTTCAGCTCTCCCTGCTGAGGGGCGGGGCTTGCCTGTATTTACATAACTAAGAGCTCTCCCTGATTCCTGATTCCTCTGACAAAGAAAGCTGGTCCAGGCTCCTTTGTGTCTGTTTAGGCGGAGAAGGGGCAGCAGCCTCTGGCCTTCCCAAAGGGGGTTGGGGTGGGAGGGTGAGGGGTAGGGGTGGGGGTGTCTGGTTGGTAACACCATTGCGGCATCGCTAGCAGGACCCTCCTTTGTTTGTGCACAGAGCGACCTTTGGGGAACCGCTCCATCTCTTTCATTGTCTTGGCGGCTATATTTCACCCGGGGAGTCGTGCCAGGCAGACTTTCCCACCCGCACCCCGTCTCACAGAACCCGGTGCCCCAGCCGTGCACCGGTCATTCTTCACACTCTGCTGATCATTCAAGTTCGTGCCGGGGCTGCTTTCGAGGAGTTTTGCAGCCAGTTCACAAAACCCTGCTCTGTTTTCGAACCTTAGCACCGTCGAAAACTTCTAGAAGGGCACTGCCCAAGGAAGCCCATTTGTCTTGAGAAATAGGAACAGGTAGCGTGGGGAAAAACAGCCTTGTTCACATGAGTCGGGTAAACCTGTAGGCCGTGCCCTCCCTCTGTGGGAGGGGTAGGGCGCATTCAAGGCACTGATAAGTCCTGCTTATGAGACTGAGCAGTGTGGTTGCAAACTCTGCACCCCTGTCCTTAGGGTTGGATGTGACCTGTGAAAGGTAATGAGAGAAAACAAGAGGAAGTAACGGAGCAGGTGCAACTTAGCAAACCCCCCTCCCCCCGCCGCCTTTTAAAGGAATATAAGAAAAATCTAATGGCATTTACACTCACTTCCTGTAGATATATTTTGCCTCCCAGTCAAAATTTTATGTTTCATTTTTTTCAAAGGTTTTTACTGTGTTTGTTTATTCTTAATTTTCCCTATATTTAATTTTTGGTGTTTTTGGCACTTGCTGATGATCATGGTCTCTCTGGAACACCTAAAATCTTTTTGGGGGGATGTGTGTGTGTTATTTCTTTTAAAAATGGAAATATTTATTGTTTTGTATTAGGAAATTTTCTAGGAATAGGTTTCTGAGTTTTCGAGGTTACAGCAAATACACGCTGCTTAGTACACGCGCTCTTCTTCCATCTCAGCTGTGTCCAGAGACCCTCAGCCCTGTCCTCCTCCTTTTCATGTAGTTTACCCAGGGCACATACCTACAGGGTTCATGGAGTCGCATTTGCTGTCCACCAGTGGTGGCTATGATGCTTAGGAAGTCCCCAGGGGGCGTGACTAACTCGTTAGGTGGCAGGACAGTAGCCATGACTTGTCTGTCCCAACAGCTGTGATGCGAACCCTCGGCCTTCAGTCCTTCCGCTGTTGCGCGTGTGCGTTTCCGCTCAGCGGGCTGCTGTGGAACAGGAGGGTGGTGTTTTCCGTGTTTATCCCCCCCGTTATCTTTCCAGGGGCTTGTGCACATCTGGAGGGCCCGGGCGCCCTGGCATTGGCCCAGGGGGCAGAAGGGAGCGGGGGCAGGGAAGCCAGCCTCAGGAGCTCAGGCACCCAGCAGCTGCAGGAAGCGGTTCTTGGCAGCGGCCGCGGGCCAGCCACGCACGCTTCCTCCGTGCGCGCCAGCTTCTGAGTCACTTGTTTTCTACCTGCAGCACCCGTGTTGTCGGAGGATTGCAGCGGAGACTGGGGGTTGACTCTGGACCTTAGACGGCCTCTAGGGTGGGCAAGGTCCCCCTGACTCAGTGTGTCTTCAGGATGAAAGGGGTCAGGGCCAGCTGGTGGATGGACAGTCAACATCCTTAGGTTAGAATGAATGGGTGGCATTGACATCCACCAGGGGTTCTCCTGGGAACGGTGAGCGCCCAGCTTCACGCCCAACGTGCTGGGTGACCCCCGGCACCTGCCCTCCCTCGCTGGTCTCCTCCTGGGAGGAGCGGAGGGGGCATGCTTGCTGCTTCTGAGCGAGCAGGTGCCTTATAGGTCGTTTCTGCTCTGTAGCTGCCTCTCACAACACGTCTTAGAATGATCATCCGAGAGGGGTTGTGTTATGGGTGGGAGGGTAGAGTCCACCACTGTTACTGGTCAAGTCTAGGTTAGGTTTTTTGTTGTTGTTGTTAATCCTCACCAGAAGAAATTTTTCCATTATCGTATTTTTTTCTGGCATATAAGATGACTTTTTAACCCGGGAAAATCTTCTCAAAAGTCGGGGGTTGTCTTCTACGCCAGGTGTCATCTTATAGGGGGAGTATATCCCAAACTCTATGTTTGAACTGGAAAAGTTGGGGGTCGTCTTATACGCTGGAAAATATGGTAATTTTTAAAGAGAGAACGGAAGGGAGGGGGAGAGACAGAAACATCAATGTGAGGGAGACACATTGATTGGTTGCCTCCCACATGTGCCCTGGTCAGGCCTGGGGATGGAGCCTGCCACTGAGGTACGTGCCCTTGACTGGAATCGAACCCAGGACACTTCAGTCCACAGGCTGACGCTTCATCCACTGAGCAACTGGCTGGGCAAGCTAGTCAGGGTTTGAAGACATTGATAGCGCTGGGTGTGGGTTGGGAAAGTTCCAGCAATGCTCTGATGGCCAGACCCAGGTGGGCATGAACTCTGCGTCTACCCCTGATGTCTGTGAAGCTTAACATCGCTTTAGCGAAATCACTGCTGATGGTTTTCTAGTAGCCTTTAGGTTTTGGGGAGGAAGCAGCAGAAAAACATGAACTTCATAACGGTCAGATGATAACGTACAATTTCTTAGAGAGCTACAGTGGTACCTCGAGATACGAGTTTAATTTGTTCTGTACCCTTGAGGCGTGGGAAACTATGAGACGCTCGAATCTCGGTAAACTGGTGGGTCGTGTGCAGCCGGCCGATCCGCGCGATGACTCCTATCTCAACTGTTGCTCGTATTTCAAAACAAAAATCGCTTGCTCGACGGCTCGTATCTCAAAAATCTTGTATGTTAGGGCACTCGTATCTCGAGGTACCACTGTAATAAAGTACAATTTCACGGCATTATAGATAGCGAACGGCAGTAAAAGGGAGATGGTATTCATGAGCATTGGCTTTTCAGCAATTCTGTGCTCACTTGAAATTTGGTCAGTAGACCGCCCCAAGATTTCCATAAGTAAGTAGACATTTGGGCAGATAAATAAGCAATCAAGCACACACACCATCTTTTCGACCCCGTGCTGGGCTCACAGTTGGACTCCCTTCAACAGTCCTTGAAAGATTCTGAGTGATGGCACAGAATTTTCCTCTGGAGCCACAGTTCCAATTAGCGGATGGTGAATTATTTAGAAAATCATTACTTATAATCTATTTTTCTACCAATTGACGCTGGAGCAGCATAGAATTATTTCCTAGCTCTTCGATGGGACACTCCCTCAGACACACGAAGATCGTTATCATGTTCCGCTAAGTCTCTTCTCCTGAAATCTTTCCATTTTGCTTATAACCTGTCCAAATCTGAGGATAACTTGAAATGTCTTATCGAGACAGCACATAGGACACGAGCAGTTAAAGAGCACATTTCATGCCGAGGAAGAGAGCAGAAGCTAAATGGAGGAGGGGGCGCTGTCATCCTAGCCACTTGTCTGAGGATGACATTTATCACCCAGTTATCCGGAAGAGTCCAGGAAAAAACATACTGTATTTTCCGGCGTATAAGATGACCCCCAACTTTTCCAGTTAAAATATAGAGTTTGGGATATATACTGGTCCTATAAGATGACACTCAGAGTAGAAGACGACCCCCGACTTTTGAGAAGATTTTCCTGAGTTAAAAAATCATCTTATACGCCGGAAAATATGGTAACTCAGAAAGCGAGCTTTTGAACTAGCCGTAAAGCCTTTGTGTCCAGTAGAATTTGTGCCGAACAAAATAAAAAGTCTCAGAATGAAAAGAATTACAGAACTAAACCTACAGAAATAGGAAGTCTACTATTAAAAATAGCTGTGAACGTTAGACATTTGCTTTATCTGCCATTCTTCTATGCACATACTTTGCTAAGAGGATTGAAACAGATAACATTGTATATAAGGTTTTCAGCATAATGCCCGACACGTGAGAAGGTGCTAGAAAAATGGGAGGGGATCAAATATATATTTAAACATGGTTGGACAGAGACAGTGATTTCATATCAATCCCTGGTTCCTCTTTCTTTACACGAACCCTTTCTTTTCACGACTATTTGCGTTGCACAGTTTGCATCCTTTTGCGGTCAGGGTCTGAACTAAATTTCTCTGAGGAAGCAAACAAGAGCGAGATGAAAATGTAGATGAAGCCAAAACCAGTTTGGTTCAGTGGATAGAACGTCGGCCTGTGGACTGAAAGGTCCCAGGTTCGATTCCGGTCAAGGGCATGTATCCTAGTTACGGGCACATCCCCAGTGGGGGTCGTGCAGGAGGCGGCTGATCGATGTCTCTCTCTCATCAATGTTTCTAACTCTGTCTCTCTGCCTTCCTCTCTGTAAAAAATCAGTAACATATATATTAAAAAAAGAAAAGAAAATGTAGATAAAACAAAATGCATGAAACGTTGACTATGGATAGTCCTTTATAATGAGTAGCTTTGCTATCATTTGTGACCCATTAGAATTAGACCACATGCTGGCTGACCCACATGAAATTGCTAATATTTGACACACTTGCAATTTTATGCAGTTTAACCTAATACTTTGGTTCTAGATGGCTTATGAAAGATGACACATAATTTTTTTAAAACGAGAAGAGCTGTCAGTGTGGATGATGGAATTGATATTTTCTGCATGCTTGTGTGTGTGTGTGTGTATGGGTGTGGTAAAATTAGCACCAAATGAACATATGTTGTAGGGAGTATGTTTTCCCTTCAACATAAAGGGGAACTTGGAAACAGCAGGGGCACTACTTCTGTTTCTGTAGCAGAAAAAGTTCTTGCAATTAGTCAGGCGCCCTGGCTTTGCGTCACAAAGAGCCCTCCAGCTCTGTCTCCTAGGACTGGCGGATCTGTCCTTTGTTAAATCATCTCCTGGCTGGTCAATCAAATGGGGTGTTGACTATTTATTTGAAAATCCAAATGGTCACAAATCTGGCTCACTTTTAGCGGGCTCTGTGTTAATTAGCATAAGGTCCGTACTCATCTATCCAATTCTTTTTTTCTTTTAAATTAATTTTATTTTTTGTTAATGCTCATCCAAGGATATTCTTGTATTTTTTTATTATTATTATTTTACATATTTTTATTGATTTCAAAGAGGAAGGGAGGGAGGGAGAGAGATAGAAATATCCATGATGAGACAGAATCATATATTGGCTACCTCCTGCAAGTCCCCTACTGGGGATCGAGCCCACAACCCGGGCATGTGCCTTTGACTGGGAATCGAACCCGGGACTCTTCAGTCTGCAGGCCGACGCTCTATCCACTGAGCCAAACCAGCCAAGGCTACCCAATTCTTTTTTAAAAAGTATATTTTTACTTATTTCAGAGAGGAAAGGAGAGGGAGAGAGAGAGAAACATCAATGATGAGAGAGAATCATTGATTGGCTGCGTCCTGCACGCCCTCTGCTGGGGATCGAGCCAACAATCTGGGCATGTGCCCTTGACCCGAATCAAACCGGGGACCCTTCAGCCCACTTACGCTCTATCCATTGAGCCAAACCAGGAAGGGCACATCTACCCGATTCTTTGTAAAATTGCAATTCTATGTTCACAAGTGAATACACATTAGTACTTTCTGCTTCATACTATTATGTCTGCCTTCCCAACTTTTAATGTCTCGAAGAAGAGTGAGTTGTGGTGTCTAAGATAGACACATTTAAGTTTGTTTCTAGACCTCTCTTCTGTCTGTGAAGAAAAGGTATTCTAAGCCAGGGACCGGGCCTAAGAGCTTTGGAAAACATTATGGGCTGCTTCCTTGCCCACCGATGGTGGCACCGAGGTGGTGGGTACCAGGCTTTCTTTTTAAGAGTGCATTGGGGGGTTTTGCACTGGCAGTGGCTCCACCCATCTAGCCAGTCTGTTGTTTCCCAGGCAAGCACCTCCCGTGTCCCCCCACTTTCACTGCCCATGCCCCCCTGCCCCCCTTAGTTGGATCCCTCCCCCCAGTGATCTGCAGGAATGGCCGGTGGCTCCCTGGGCAGTGTGGTATTGCAGCTGCCTGGTGCAGCTGCCCAGACGACCAGGCTTACACTGTCCGGCCTCCCCTTTGCCCTCTTTGCCAGCCAGCTGATTGTGAGGATAACAGTGAGTCAGTAAATGGAAGCACTTTCTCCAAAGTTCTCAAAATATCACCCAGCACCAGCGCCGCAGGGCTACGCTGTGCCTCTGGTTGGCGGGTAAATTCCTGTCTGTGGAAATACCTTTCCCATGAGGCATTTGAACAACGCAACGTATTTGTCATCTGCTTCGTTCCGCTACATCCTGACCGGCAGGAGCTCTTTCCAGGCCTGCTCCCTTCAGGGCGGCTTCCTGTGGGGTCCCTTCTGTTTCCCCCTCACTTCCTGTGTCCTCAAAGGGCCTTACCGAGCGCCCGTAGAGCACAGGAGTGGGGGGTGGGGTTCTCTCTCACAAATAAAGATGGAAAGAGTCTCCTCCTGAGCCCAAGTCTCAAAGGAGCACATGCTTTCCATTTCACTGGCAAGCACGATTAGAATGAAAGGTGACATGCAATTATTATTGAAATGTAAGATTTGTTTTTGTTCTTTTTTTAATTTTTTTAAAAAGATATTTTATACAGAGAGGAAGAGAGTCAGAAACATCGATCAGCTGCCTCCTGCACACCTCCTACTGGGGATGTGCCCACAACCAAGGTACATGCCCTTGACCGGAATCAAACCTGGGACCCTTCAGTCTGCAGGCCGACGCTCTATCCACTGAGCCAAACCAGTCAAGGCTTGGGTAAAGGTTTTAAATGGACGTTCTTGGTATTAGTTTTGAAACAAACTGGCTGTGAATTAATACAGACACGTCCTTCTGTACACAGCCAGCCTTCCTTACTGGGGCTTGTCGTCTTCTAAGAGCACTTCACCGAGTGTGTGTTTAACTTGATCTTACAAAACCGTGAGCCGTCTGGGGCTGGAGAAACTCCCGGGTCCCTGTGGCTGCCCGACTTCTCTAGCCCGTGTCCAAAGCTAAGAGGAGCGGGAGCCCCGGAGTCCCTCTTCTTAGATGAAAAAACATTTACTACCCCACGTAACCCACTCACCAATAGTGAACTGAGAGGCTTGAAGGTCAAGATGGAATCTAGAAAGTTCCCTGAATTCTTAAATGCTAGGTGTTTTTTACCATCTCGCTTTGGGGAGAAAGCGCCTTTTTTATTTTTATTTTATTAAAAAAATATATATATTTTATTGATTTTTTTACAGAGAAAAAGGGAGAGGGATAGAGAGTTAGAAACATTGATGAGAGAGAAACATTGATCAGCTGCCTCCTGCACGCCCCCCACTGGGGACTTGCCCGCAGCCAAGGTACGTGCCCTTGACCGGAATCAAACCCTGGACCCCTCAGTCTGCAGGCTGACGCTCTATCCGCTGAGCCAAACCAGTCAGGCGAGAAAGGGCCTCTTTTAACGTTTTCTGGATTGTCTTTGCCTTGGTCATGCTGGTACTCGTATACCTCCCCTCTCTTGGTATTTGGATACAGCTTTTCTCCTCTTTTCTTTCTCTCTCTGTACATCTATTAGATATTATCTGTCCAGTGATATTCATCAGTGATGTGTCTCTCTCTCTCTTTCCGTCCCCCTCCCTCTCTGAAATAAATAGAAATATTTTTTTAAAAAGGACCTGGTCTAATAACATTAGAAACTAACAGAAGCCCGCTTCTCATGGACCCGGTGTTTACTCTGGATGTGAGGGCCGGCTGGTTCCTCCTGGTGGTACCTTCCTGCCGTCTAGTGATGTCCTTGACCTTGAGTGATATTCCTCCTGAAGCCCCATCCCTGGCCCAAGAGGAAGTGGTCCTGAATCGAGGCCGTGATCTCCCATGAGGGAGTGACAGGTGGCTTTGCTACCTTCACCTGGAGTGTGTCCATCTAAGTTTTGCTTACATCTTAGTTCTTTTTTTTTTTTTAATATATTTTATTGGTCTTTTACAGAGAGGAAGGGAGAGGGATAGAGAGTTAGAAACATCGATGAAGGAGAAACATTGATCAGCTGCCTCCTGCACGCTCCCCACTGGGGATGTGCCTGCAACCAAGGTACGTGCCCTTGACCAGAATCAAACCAGAGACCCTTCAGTCTGCAGTCTGACGCTCTATCCACCGAGCCAAACCGGTTTTGGCTACATCTTAGTTCCTTCAATGAAATAAAACGCGTGCACGGTGTGTGAATAGCAGACCTCCCACCCGAGAGGCTGCGAGCTCATTTGAAAGGGCCTTGGGGAAGGACCCTCATTCTGAGTGAGAGAGACAGACCCCAGAGCCCAAAATAATGGCCGCGGTTGCCCTGGGAGAGCTAGCCCCACAGGGAGAGATTTCCCGGATGGACCTCAGGATCCATCGCACAGGAGGTGAAGTTCTTAACTCTGAGCTCACCTACATCCTTGTTCCTAATATAAGGCTGTACGCATACCAGTGCCAGAAATTACTGTATTTTCCTGCGTATAGGACGACTTTTTAACTCAGGAAAATCTCAAAAGTCAGGGGTCGTCTTATATGCCGGGTGTCGTCTTATAGGGTGAATATATCCCAAACTCTATATTTTAACTGGAAAAGTTGCGGGTCGTCTTATACGCCCAGTCGTCTTACATGCGGGAAAATACAGGTACATTAAACTTGCATTCATTACATTCACCTATAAAAATTCAGAGAAAGCCTGTAATCTGTTTTGACATTAAATACATTCTTTAATTACAGAAAACTGTAAGCCATACATTGGCATTCGAAAGATGTTTCTTTAAGACACAAAAATCAAGGTTTAGCATGTTTCATGTTGTGTTCCTGTGCAGTGGCTGCTGTCTCGGGGGACGTGTTGGGCGGAAGTGAGCGGAACTCACTTTGGTAGGTTACTTGCGACTCCAGCTGCCAAAGGCCCCCACTTGGAGGACAAAAAAAGATGCGGCTCTTTTGCAGGAAACGCTGTACAGGACTGTGGTTTCTGTAAAGGAAATGCCCACCGAGAGACACAAGTGCTGTTGTAGTTAACGGCCCACTCGCTGCTTGAAGGAGAGCTGAGTTGGTATAAATAACCCTCACTCCTCGGCGTTCTGTTCGGAATTGATTCTAACCCTTTAGGGCTCGGCAGTGATAGTGACTGTGTTTTCACATGGTCTGCTCACGGGGTGCAGGTTGGCAAGGGGACCGCCTACAGCAGTGGTTCTCAACCTTTCTAATGCCGCGACCCTTTAATATAGTCCCTCATGTTGTGGTGACCCCCAACCATAACATTATTTTTGTTGCTATTTCATAACTGTAATTTTGCAGCTGTTATGAATCGTATCTGTGTTTTCCAATGGTCTTAGGCAACCCCTGTCAAAGTGTTGTTCGACCCCCAAAGGGGTCTCGACCCACAGGTTGAGAACCACTGGCCTACAGGCTCTGCAGATAGCACAGACAGGGCGGGAAGGAGCTGTGGTTTGACTTGGACAGTCAGCCCAGATTGAAAGCCCCGATAGTGGTGTAGAAGATTGGGTAGCTGAAACTGGTTTGGCTCAGTGGATAGAGCGTAGGCCTACAGACTGAAAGGTCCCAGGTTCGATTCTGGTCAAGGGCACATACCTTGGTGGCAGGCACATCCCCAATAGAGGGTGTGCAGGAGGCAGCTGATAGATGTTTCTCTCTCATCAATGTTTCTAACTCTCTCCCTCTTCCTTCCTCTCTGTAAGAAATCAATAAAAAATACATATACATATATATATATATATGTATGTATATATATATATATATTAGCTCAGGCCAGCAGTATGCCCTCTACTTTCCCTTTGTTTCCTCGCTGGTATTGATAGGGCTTTCAGATCCTGTCCAGACCATCGATTTGATTAAGCAGACGCGGTCTTACAGACTTGGCCTTCGCAGCCCTGGTCCAGCGGCCTTTTGGGAGCGCACTCCGTGGTAACGAGCTGCTGACCTGTCCGTGGAGCCCCTTGGAGCTTAGGAGCTGAAGGCCCTTGTTTCCCACTGAGAGGGGAGTGAGGTTCTTCCTGAGAAGCGTCTCCCAGCATCCCTCAGCCGCTGTCTGCAGAGCCACAGCCCCCGGGGGCAGCTGTGAACCGGCCTCATGCGTGTTTCTGCCCACGCACACTCAGGTCACCGCTCTGGGCCATGGTGATGCCTCGGGGAGGGCAGTAGTTCTGTGCACAGAGGAAACTGGGGGGGTGAGTGACATCCAGGCTAGCACACAGTAGTGCAAGAGGAATAGCCAGCCTTACCCTCTGCATGACAGCCACCTGGGAAAACACTTCCCCTTTCACCAAAGGACGCTCTTTAGGTGAATCCAGAGGGCTCTGAGCACCCTCACCTTTCACTACAGGGGTTCTCATTTATGGCTGAGGCTGCCGTCGGGAGAGGACGAGAAGTTTGCCTACCCTGCTTCCCCGAAAGTAAGACATCCCCGAAAATAAGACCTACTTCCAGTTTTGCCTCTCGCTGTAATATAAGGCACCCCCCAGAAAAATAAGACCTCCCCGATAATGAGGTCTCCCCTGAACATCAGGCCTCCCCGGTATACAAGGACCCCGAAGCTACCATCAGGCATCTGACTCCTGATGTAAAGAGACCTCGCCCTGCCTGAACAGCTCCGGCTGCGCTGCGGCCCCTCAGTGAGCTGGTTGGTGATGACAACGACTACCGTACCATAGACAGGTATAAATTTTTTTTTTTTTTTGTCCAACAGTAAATGTGTACCGTCTTCTTCTTCATGGAAAAATAAGACATCCCTGAAAATAAGACCTAGCGCATCTTTGAGGGCAAAAATTAATATAAGACAAAAATTAATATAACAATATCTTCGGGGAGACAGGGTATAATAAATAAGCTGGTGGTGAGGTATGGGCATCGTTTCTAGCATCGTAGAGCAATGGTTGGCATGTGCCCTGACAAAGGCACAGGTCACCTTCGTCCCCGAAGGGAGGGTCACCCGTGGCCGAGCCTGGGGACAGAGATTTGGGTAGCAGATGACCCTTAAGTGACTTTGATCGACCCTGGCATTCGGTGAGAACCTGTCTTACTTGGATGTAAAATAAGAGCGTGCTCTTTGGGCAGAGGCTTTGAGGTAGGAAAGGTCAGGATGTTTGTGGGCAGGACAGCAGCCCAAGCGGACAGAACGGAAGACTTCTGGGCGGAGAGTAGATATAATTATCCATGTGGGAACAAAAAGGCCTGGTTGATCTCTTTCAGAGTCCTTCCCCATGCCCTCCCGCACTCTGGGAAGGAGGGACAGGCTGTAGACTATTGTCTTGGAAATGAATCATGATATTTGGTAAAGGGCGATGATGTGTATTCTTATTTTCCTATCTGTTATTTCATTGTTGTTCCTTCCCCCTTTCATAGTTTTTTTTTAGTCCTCATCTGAAGATACGTTTTTATTGATTTTAGCGAGAGGAAGGGAGAGAGAGAAACAGCAGTGTGAGAGAGAAACATTTATCAGTTGCCTCCCATACACACCCTGACTGGGAATCGAACCCACGTCCTTTTGGTGCCTAAGATGACGCTCCGGCTAACTGAGCTACCCGGCCGGGGCCCATCACTTCGACATTTGTACTTCTCCTGAGGTGTCTGAAAACACTTTGTTTGCAGAACATTTTCTTCCGAGGACATAATGGCATGAATGGCTATTTTAGGAAATGCTAAGACTGGCAGTGCTTCTCTTAGTCTTCATCTATAGTGAGTCTAAAATAGAAGATTCCTGCTTTATTTCTTTATTGATTTCAGAGAGGAAAGGAGAGGGAGAGAGTGATAAAAATATCAGTGATGAGAGAGAATCATTGATCGGCCGCCTCCTGCATGCCGCCTACTGGGGACAGAGCCACAGCCTGGGCATGTGCCCCAACAGAGAATCAAACTGTGACCTCCTGGTTCATAGGTTGATGCTCAACCACTGAGCCATGCCGGCAGGGTGAGAATTGCTTCTTTATATTGTACTAAAGGCCTGGTGCACCAAATTTGTGCACTCAGGGTGGGGGGTTACTCAGCCCGGCCTGCGCCCTCTTGCAGTCTGGGAGCCCTTGGGGGATGTCCGACTGACAGCTTAGGCTCACGCCCCTCCTAGAGCGGGTCTAAGTCATCAGTTCGACATCCTTAGTGCTGCTTCAGAGATGAGAGAGGCTCCCGCCACCGCTGCTGTGCTTGCCAGCTGTGAGCCCAGCTTCTGGCTGAGTGGTGCTCCCCCTGAGGGAGCGCAGTGACCACCAGGGGGCAGCTCCTGCATTGAGCGTCTGCCCCCTGGTGGTCAGTGTGTGTCACAGCGACCGGTGGTTCTGCTGTTCGGTTCATTTGCATATTAGCCTTTTATCAGATGGGATTTTTCCAGAGACAGCTTCACGAGCCAGAGAGGCCACTCTCAACACGACTTCCACAGACGGTGGCCTTGTCCTCCCTGCCCTTTCGGGCATAGACGTCACCAGGCAGTTTTCCCTGTGTTCTTTCCTGCTGATCGATAGGAATGAACACTTGCCTCTCACTGTCCACGAACAGGGATAGCGACTCCTGCTTTCTAAGTGGATTGGACTGGAAAGATCGGTCCTCAGAAACGTGAGGGTCAGCTATTTTTGTCTGGCAACCCCAGACGTGAGGAGAGGACCGGGCACTGTTGTTCAAACTGTTGTCATAGAGTTTAATCCTGCAGTCATCACACTGATGTGTCGATGCAGCCTGAGGAGGAGGTGCCGGACTGCCCAGCTATTCTCATGGACTCTTCAGGGAGATTTGAAGCAAATTCTCCCACCCTCCCTCTTTCCACTGAAAACTTGGAAGTGGCATATTCCTAGGATCCTGACAAGTACAGAGTGAGGCAGCCACACTCTCATCATTAAGGCTTCAGAGATTGGCACTGAGATTTGTTTCAGATCATTTTCTCTTTTTGTTTGGTATAAAAAATGTTTGTATATCGCTAAAGCTTCCATGCTATCCAACATTTTTATTCTCTCTCTGTTCCCAGAGCTGAACATAGGTGGACATATATTCAGTCTCTGTGCTCCCAAGAGAAGAGACAGTCCCTATTTGGAAGAAGTTGCTAGTCAGATATTTTGAAGGAGAAAGTGAAGTTGTTAAAGACAAACTATTTCGTTTCTTTGATGAAATATGTTTTGCTATTTCAACCCCAGCCCTGCATCAAAGGTTTAGGAAATTTTGTAGCTTACTCTCCTCACCGCACTTGAGTGAAAAACACAGATCACTAATATTTACGATAACAAACAGAAAAAAAAAAACTCTACATAGTAATAGGTGATTTCTTTCTAGCAATTCCGGTGTCACAAAATCTAGTTGGACAAAAACTCCATGTATATTTTGACTAAAAGACTCAAACTCCTTGGGGAAACCAGGCACTTGAATGGAGGCCTGGAGAATAAACTTATTATTTTTTTTGCCCCAATGAGGAGAATGAAATAGTAAGAGTGAGGGATCAAGAGGGAGATGAAGCCCTAACCAGTTTGGCTCAGTGGATAGAGCGTCGGCCTACAGACTCAGGGGTCCCAGGTTCGGTTTCAGTCAAGGCCATGTACCTTGGTTGCGGGCACATTCCCAGTGGGTAGTATGCGGGAGGTGGCTGATCAATATTTCTCTCTCATTGATGTTTCTAGCTCTCTGTCCCTCTCCCTTCCTCTCTGTAAAAAATCAATAAAATACATTTTTTTTTTAAAAAAAGAGTGAAATGAGTAACAACTGCCTGGAGTTGGGTCTTCCCAGGAATATCCTTAACTTCCATCTGTGTGGTTGGTTTGTGCTCTTATGAGTCACTAGAGATGTGGTGCATGAATTCGTGCATATGTGGGGTCCCACCGGCCCATCCTGATGGGGGATGATTGGGCCAGGCCGGCAGGAGAGAGGGGAAGCAGGCGGTTGGTTGGCTCGCTGGCCCCGCCCCTGATTGGGACCCCAATCAGGCCAGTTGGCCACTGCCATGCGCATCACAGTGACCGGTCACTCCAGTTGCTTGGCTTTTATATACTGTATTTTCCAGCATAAAAAATGACCTTTTAACCCAGGAAAATCTTTTTGAAAGTCAGGGGTCATCTTCTACACCGGGTGTCGTCTTAATAGAGTGGGTATATCCCAAACTCTGTATTTTAACTGGAGAAGTTGGGGGTCATCTTATACGCCTAGTCATCTTATACGCTAGAAAATACAGGTATATAGATAAATGTATTCATAAATGTCATTTATACTGTTGGTGTCTTTTAAACACATCTATGATTTGCAAAAATGACACAATTCAGCTTATTTTTTTAAAACATGTTTTTGAGACGAATCTCTGTGTGTGTGTGTGTGTGTATCTATGGTGTCCCTCCCCCCCCCCAAAAAAATGGATACACACACTTTGCATAATTATAAAGCCAGTGTTTATTAACATACATTTCATTTTCAAAAGTGAGCCATCAGCTGTTACCGTGTGTATCCATTTTTGGGGGCTACCTTACAGTTCTAGTTCATTCTTTTCACTATTTTAGCTCATACCAGTATAGAATGTGTCATATTTTATCCATCTAGTCTTCCTTCCGAGGAAGCAAATACACTTGAGTCTGTGGGTTCTGAGTAGTGATTGCTGAAAGCAGGACCAGCATCTTATGGTCAGACACGCTGAGGGCACATTTCCACTGAGGCTAATTGAGGAGCATACGTTCTTGTGCTGGATGGGTCCTGATTGATTGGTGTCACCTCCTTGGAGACCGAGATTAAATGGGAGGGGGGAGAGGGGGCAAGGGGGAGTGGATAGTCTTGGCTGGGAGACTTGCCTTTGGGTGTGTCCCTGAGCTGCTGACTCATCACCGCCTTCAGATCCCCACTGAGGAGGGACCAGCCTGCCCCGCCCCCTCGTGCCCTTGAACTTGACCCAGGTGGCAACCCGGTCACAGCCCTTGCTCAGGTCAAGAGTCCCTCTGTGCCGTTTAGTGACAAGTGTGGGCCTGTGAGCCTCTCTGAATTAATGGCCTCCACGTGAGCAGTGCACAGAACTGGCAGGGGTGGCCCCTGGGAATCGGGGCTCTGAGATCTCTGGATGCCCGAGGAGAGAGTGGACTTGAGTCCAGAGAGCGAGCTTGGAGCAGTACATTGCATTTCCCCCCTTTGAAAGCCATGCACTAATAATACCGTATTATCTGGCGTATAAGACGACTTTTGAACCCAGGAAAATCTTCTCAAAAGTCCGGGGTCGTCTTATAGGCCAGATGTCATCTTATAGGGCGAGTATATCTCAAACTCTCTATTTTAACTGGAAAAGTTGGGGGTCGTCTTATACGCCGGAAAATACAGTATATGTATCTCTCCCTCTCCCCTCTTTATTTCTCTCCCTTCTTTAGTGTTTGGCCTGGGCATGACTGTAGACGTGTGGTGGCTCCGCGAGGTTCTGTCCCACGTGTGGCCATGCCCTCTCGGCCTCTGCCAGCCCTTTGAGAGCATTCTCCTCCCCCCTCCTCCGCCTCTGTCCACGATGGACGTCCTCTCCTGCTCCATGGGCCATCGCCCTGGTCATTGCTGACCAGCCTCCTCCATCCTTGTGTCGCCCCTCTGATCCGGCCCCCTCTGCTCCTCCTGGGCCTCGGGGGACTTCTCCTGCTGTAGAGGGAACACTGACCCTCCTTCACACAGCCTGGCCGGCTCCCTGTAATCCGGCCCTCACCGGCTCGGCAAGCTTCATGTCTGGTCTTCTCCACCCCGGGGGCCTGGCTGTGGCCACCGTTCCCCGTTGCCCAGACCTGCCCGGCCCTGGCATGCCTGTTGCCACCACCCTGGCCCCAGGTGCCCTTCTCTGCCTGTGGCATCGGACGGCTGTTAGTGCCGAGCGTCGCTGTGGGCTTGGTGTGAGGGAGTTAACTCAGTCGCTGGACTTGTAATGGGGAGGATTTCTCTGTGTGGCCAAATGTTTGTTAAAGGGGCGAGACTGTTCCAGAAAACAAGGTCTTTTTTGTTTTTTTAAAAATATTTTTATTGATTTTTTACAGAGAGGAAGGGAGAGGGATAGAGAGTTAGAAACATCGATGAGAGAGAGACATTGTTCAGTTACCTCTTGCACGCCCCCTACTGGGGACGTGCCCGCAACCAAGGTACATGCCCTTGACTGGATCGAACCTGGGACCTTTCAGCCCGTAGACTGACGCTCTATCCACTGAGCCAAACCGGTTTCGGCCAGAAAACAAGGTCTTTATACATCTATAAACTTCTAATGTCATTTCGTAACTGAAAATGCGTTGTTTTTACTACATCATGTCATCTTCTAGTACCCATCAGTTATGCTACAGCTTGACTGTTACACATTTCTCAAGGGCCCAGCTGGTGTGGCTCAGTGGTTGAGTGTTGACCCATGAACCAGGAGGTCAAAGGTCGATTCCCAGCCAGAGCACATGCTCAGGTTGTGGGCTCAATCCCCAGTTGGGGGCATGCAGGAAGTAGCCCAGCGATGATTCTCTCTCATCATTGATGTTTTTCTCTCTCTCTTCCTCTCTCTGAAATCAATAAGAGCATATTAAAAAAATTCGCAAGTAATATGCTTCACTGTCATGAACAAACATAACCAGGGATTTTATAAATTACGCTGTGATGCTCACTTTCGTACTGGTTGGGCCGTTTGGGAAAGAAGCATAACGTGAGTGCGGGTTGGGTATTCTAAGGCGTGTGATAAAATGGAACTCGGCCTATAAAAATGGATTGTAATCTGATTGACTGCATAAGCTAGTGCCGCTGGGAACTGAGTTTGCTGTCATTGCTTTGGAATGCTGTTTAAACATTTTCTCTTCATTTTCAGTGCATTTTGAATGTATTTTTCTGATTTATTTCCCTAGTTGATAAGGTCCTTGGTTTATAAGGTTCCTTTGTTTTTTGTAATATTTAGAATGGGATCCTGGATGTTGCACAAGCTAATTCAATGTGACTTGATGTGACTATAAATCAGAAGTGGCACCTGGGTCCAGATGCCACGTTGGAGGATCCTGGGGATAGGGGTGGGGGAGGGAGACCCCTGGTGCTGACACAGCAACCTCCCTTCTCCCTAGAAATCGGATCTCCCGGGGTGTGGTGTTAACTGTTGATCCATTCGGTGCTCTTCTTCTTACTGGGAGTTATGAGGGCTTGGGTTGTGTTTGAGCACAGAACCTCCACACGTTGCTGAGCTGACAGAAGCAGTTCTAAGGAGGAGCTGAAGGCATTGCTTTAAGGGGGAGAGAAGCCACACGACCCCTCGGACACTGTGGACGGGTCACAGGCACAGGCTGAGAGTGCAGCAGCCCCTGGTAGGGGGGAGGATCCGTTCCACTCGGAGCCGCGGGAACAGCTGATTTGGAGGGAAGCTAAACAAAAGGAGTCCCTGCAGTTTTGCAGTATACCCAGGAACTTTAAAAGTGTCCTGCCCTTTGGCCCAGAAACTTCAGTTAGGACCTTACCATCAAGAAATAAACAGACACACAGGCAAATGCTTATTTATTTATTTGTTTTTTTATCCATTTATTTGTTGACTAGAGGCCCGATGCACAAAGATTTGTGCAAGAATGGGCCTTCCTTCCCCTGGCTGCCAGCACCACCTCTGCTCCAGCCCGGAGCCACCTTTCTACCTTCCTAAGCTGCCCAGAGGCCACAGACATTTTGTGCCTGCATGTGCAAATTAACCCACCATCTTTGTGGGGGTTAATTTGCATACCCTCTTCTGATTGGCTGGTGGATGTCACGAAGGTATGGTCAATTTGCATCTTTCTCTTTGTAGATGGATATTGGATTTTCACCTCTTATTAGCCTTTGTGAGTAGTTCAGCTATGAACATGTGTGTACAGGCATTTGAGTACCTGTTTCCAACTCTTTTGGTACATACTTAGCAGTGAAATTGCTGGGTAATTTCATATGGTAATTCTGTTAAATTTTGAGGAACTGACAAATTTCTTTCCACAGTAGCTGCATCCATTCACACTCCCAGTAGCAACATACAGTGGTTCCACTTTCTCTACACCAGTGGTTCTCAACCTTTCTAATGGTCTTAGGTGACTTTGTGCCACCCACAGGTTGAGAACTGCTGCTGTAGAGCCTAAGACCATTGGAAAACACAGATATTTACATGATGATTCATAACAGTAGCAAAATTACAGTTATGAAGCAGCAATGAAAATAATTTTATGGTTGGGGGTCACCACAACATGAGGAACTATTTTAAAGGGCCACGGCATTAGAAAGGTTGAGAACCACTGTTCTGCACCCTCACCCATTTCTCTACAGCCTCACCAGTTCGGAGACCCTCACTTTCTGAAGGAATGATGGCCGTTCTCACGGGTGTGAAGTGTCTCATTGTGGTTTTGATTTGCTTCTCCCTGATGACTAACAATGTTGAGCATCTTCCCAGTGCTTGGTGGCCATTTGGACATCTTGGGAGAAGTCCCTGTTTAATGCCTTTGCCCATTTTTTAAAATTGGGTGGCTTATCTTCTTGTTGAGTTTTAAGAGTTCTCTATATATTCTGGAGAGTAGACCCTTATTAAAGACATATTTGCAAGTATTTTCTCCCATCGCAGAGGTTTTCTTTTTGCTGATGTATTCTTTCTTTTGCTGCTCGTGTGTTTCTGTGTCCGATCTCACTGCCGAACCGCGGGTAATGATTTACCCACATGTCATCTTCGTGGTCTCAGCTCTTCTGTTGAAGCCCTTGACCCATGTTGAGTTCATTTCAGTGTGTGGTGTGAGCTCTATCCCAGCACCGTTTACTGAAGACTCACTCTTTCCCCGCTGAGTGGCCTCGGCGTCCTTATTGAAAAGCAGTTCTTTATGTCCTTAAAGGTTCATTTCTGGGCTCTACTGACACCCCAGTGGGTGGATATGTTTGTTCTGATGCCTTTAGCAGGTTTGATGGCTGCAGTGTTGCAGTACGTTTTGCAATCAGGACAGTGTGTCCTCCAAATTTTTCTTCTTCTTTTTAAACAATGTTTGGCTGGTTGGCCCTTAATTTCCACATGACATTGAGAATCAGCTTTTTCCACTTTGTTCAACTTGGCTCATGGTGTTCCAGCCCCATCTCCATGCCCCCCCCCCCCCCCCCCCCCCCCCCCAGCCCTTCCCAAAGCCTGCTCTGCGTTCCCACCTGGGCAGGTATTTAGATACCAGAGTAATTCTCACTGTCACTGTGAGATGCTGGGGAAAAGCTCGTGTGTTCCGCGGGAGGCTGTTAAAGGTAGTGCTGCTCCTAGCTCCGTGGAGTACTGTGACATTGATATTATAGCCCTACAAACCGTGTGATATTGGAAAAAAAAAGTGCTTTGGTCCTTGGGACGGCATGTGAGTTGGGAACAGATCTGAGACCTCTCATGCCTGCATGTAGTGTTTTGAAACGGAGCTGACTTGTGGGGGCAGGTGGGCATTAATGGGCGTTTCTGTCATCATGTGTGCTCACCGGGAGGTTGGAGAGCAAGGGCCAAAAGTGACCTCCAGCTGAATGGAAAGGACAGACTCTTTCTTTCTTTTTAAAAAAATATATTATATTGATTTTTTACAGAGAGGAAAAAAGAGGGATAGAGAGTTAGAAACATCGATGAGAGAGACATCCATCAGCTGCCTCCTGCACACCTCCCACTGGGGATGTGCTCGCAACCAAGGTACATGTCCTTGACCGGAATCGAACCTGGGACCCTTCAGTCCACAAGATGATGCTCTACCTACCAAGCCAAACCAGTTAGGGCAAGACAGACTATTTCTTATTTGTGCACCGAGGACAGCTTCCTTTCCCCACCTCGTAGTCATGAAAACATTACCTGCTGACAAAAATATCGGCCTGTCCGCAAAGAATGTGTAGCGCTTTAGAAGCAGTTTGAGGAAGGATGTGTCTATTGGGAAGTTGGCTATTTTATGCACATGCACCGCTTTTGTCTTTTTTTCTGATCACTTTTCATAAAAGCACTTTCTTAGTGTTCTCGTCATCCCCATCTGTGCTCCCCCGCTCACTAATGGCCCTGGACCGTGAGCACTTTCTCAGCGTTCATGTTACTCAGCCACACGAGGTCCAGGGTTCGACCAAAGAGGCACGTTTTAGCATCACGGCTCTGAGAAGTCCGGGGTCAGCCCCGCCTCTCCGGACAGTGGTCAAACGTCTGTTTGGAGACCTGATTAAATATGCATGTTGAAAGCCTTTTTCTAAACAGGCCGTGGATTCGGAGATCAATCAGCACCGTTCAGGGTGTGAAAAAGCTAAAACGATGTCTTGTCCAATGGCGGAGGCCTGCCTCTCTGTGAGGGGATGGTCAGAGAAGGCCTCAGGAGGAGGGATGGGCCTGGCCGGTTCAGGTCAGCACGTGGAGGGGCCCTTGGAGGCGGAGAGCTCCCTGCCTGGAGCATCCCCCAGGTTCTGGGGGCCGTGGTGGCAGGGGGCTGGCTACCTCCCGGCTTTAACAGCCTGCTCCACCCCCACTCCCCACCTCCCGCCTCCACTCCCCACCCCCTACCCGTCACCCCCCACCTCCGGTTGTCCTGGTCCTTCCCTCCCAGGGCATCAGCCTCTTGTCTGTACCGCTGTGGTCTCAGCTCAGACCCCCTGATTCCCACCTGGACGTTGGCGAACACCCCAGCGAGTCTCCGGGTGCCTTGTCTGCACCCCAGGTCCTCCTGCCTGAGGGCCTGCCCCTCACTTCGCTGAGCGGTCTTCTCAGAATGCAGCGTGGACCCCGCCGACTTCCTCCTTAACCGTTTCCCACCATCCTTCCCAGGTTCTGGGGTTCACCCCCTTTCTGGAGCCTGGAGCAGCCTGCCCCGCTCCCCGCCTGTCCCCACACTGACTCGTATTCAGGGTCCCCAGAATCTTCGTCATTTCTTTACAGACGCCACCGTTTTAACAAACAAGGTGTCCACGGAGGTGCGGAAGGAGCATTGTGATGGGGGTTGGTGGTTGATGGTTGGACTGTAATTACCTTGCACACATTCTGACTAGTTACCCCCTTTTCTGGCGTGAATGACCACAGTTTCGTCTTATTTTGAGGCTGTCTATTTATTTATTTACAGAGAGGAAGGGAGAGGGATAGTTAGAAACATTGGTCCGCTGCATCCTGCACGCCCCCCACTGGGGATGTGCCCGCAACCAAGGTACATGCCCTTGACCGGAATTGAACCTGGGACCTTTCAGTCCGCAGACCTATGCTCTATCCACTGAGCCACACCGATTTCACCGAGGCAGCCCTTTAGAAGTGAATACATTTCAGGGACAACAGTATCGTCTCTCCTGCCTTTGGCGCGATTTTGTCCCGTCAACATCCTGGAGTGTCTCTGGCACAGGGGGTCCGAAGGTCTGTTCTCGTTTGCACCAGGGGTCTCTCTGCCTTCAGAGCACACATGCTGTTCTGCAAACACGACTGGGACTGAGCAGTCTCTGTTGGCTTTGGTTGCACTTGGAGCTAACGGGATGGTGTGTGTGTGTGTGTCGGGGGGCGGAGTGGATGGGGGGGGCTCCGTGTATAATCAGATGGACCAGAACCGAGAGAAGGTCCCGGGAGGTGCTCTCTAAGGCATGCTGCATAGTCTCTTGTAGTGTTCCGCTCCTTCGAATCTGTGTCTTTATTTTTGCCACCAGTATAGCGCCAAATAGCGGGAAATTCTTTGAAAGAAATAACAGGAGTTGGGTGCAGCGTGCGGATTTTCAGTTGCGTTTGTACCTGATCAACTCGTTCACTGCAGGAGTTGGTGCTGGAGTGCTGTTGTCTGGCTCCCTCTGGTGGACAATTGTATGGAAACACCAAACTCGAGTTTTGCGGGGCACAGGGTTGTGAGTAGTTCTGGTTATTGGAAGTAAAAGGAACAGAAAATGCATCTTGTGGATGTATGGTCATTCTCATAGAAAATCCCCCCGATAACAGCAATAGTAAAATTCTTAGCAATACTATTTTCCTTTTTTTAAAAAAATATTTTACTGATATTTTACAGAGAGAAAGGGAGAGGAAGAGAGAGTTAGAAACATCGATGAGAGAGAAGCATCAATCAGCTGCCTCCTGCATGCCCCCTACTGGGGATGTGCCTGCAACCAAGGTACATGCCCTTGACCGGAACCGAACCTGGGGCCCTTTAGCCCATAGGCCAATGCTCTATCCACTGATCCAAACCTGTTAGGGCCAATTTTCCTTTTGATTGCATGGTGACACTGCTGAGACCACAGTGTCAAATAAAAAAATTGTAAGCTCCTAATGGTACAGCCACGGCTGGGTACCTCTTCTGAAGGGACCTTGAAACAGGTGGATGAGCCAAGGTAACTTAAAAAACTCTTTTTCTGGAAACACCCAGAATTAGAATAAGATGATTTTCTTAAACGTTGGAGATTTTCAAGAATGTCTACCATTTAAATATTTTGCATGTGTTACCTTCGTGATCCTTACAATAATCTAATGATTATAATAATCTTTTATTGCATGCCGTATCCTGATGAAAAACCTGGCAGCCAGAGAAATTAAGTAGTTGGTTCAAGATTATCTGACTCGTGAGGGGTAAAGTCAGGATTTGAACCCGTGGGGCCTGGCCCCAGAGCCCACGTGCTACCTCCCATTGCCACACAGTAGGCTGGCTGCTGGAACTCTCTGGGATGAGGGGAAGGTTGGACGTCCGTGTGGCTATTGAGCCTTTGAGGTGGGGTCCCTTCAAGAAAGGGACAACATTCTTCCGAAGGTGCTTATATGGTCACGCCCAGCTCTGCCATTCGCACCTCTCTGGCGTCTGAAATTCACGTGTGTGCTGCCATGGTGATGTTAGACGGCTGAACTACTCCTTGGGGAAAAGAACTTACGTATCTTTCCGGAAATAACACTTTCAACGAACATGTCCCTCTGTCCTCAGGTGATCGAAACGCTCTCGCGGCTCTCCCGGACGCCCATCGCCTTGGCCACAGGCATCAGGTAAGCGTGTTTCTCTGCGGCTCACGTTCAGGGTCACGATCGCTTGTCAGATAGTCACCGTTTGCCGTGCATGTTGCACGCGAGGACTCTTTCTCACTCATGTAGGCTGAGCTGCCTAGTTTGTAAGTGCCAACACACGTTTGAATTAAAAACATATTCATAGAGCTGAATGAGATCTGTTGGCTGAACATGCTTCTCATTTCACTGGTGACTGCCATTGATAGGGTTCTTTTTTTTTCTTCCTTCAACGTTTTCATACATGTGATTCATCAAGGCAAACACACATGCTGATGGCATGTCAAAAAGAGGAAAATGTTAGCTATGTAGTCTGATTGCTGTGACTTCATTAGACGTGGATTTAGAGCGTTATGTGTTCTACATGTGTTAGCGAAAGTGGCAGAGAAGCATGAAGCAACAAGGATGCTCACGGCCAGGAATAGGGGGTCCATGATAGTGATTTCCTTTGAACTGGGGGCCAAGACAACATCTATTCTCCCGGAGGTCCTTTACCCAATAATGGAAAAACACACCCAACTTAATCGCCCGAAAGTCTAGGTAGAAGAAGATGCCAGAGCCAGTAATCATTTATACAGGGCACGGTCTTCTTCCTCCTCATAATTTTCCTTATTAGCTTGTCACCTAGTTATTTGTCACGAGTGATTGTCACCCAGTCGTTTGTCACAAGTGATTGTCACCCAGTCGTTTGTGAGGGCGATTGCTACCCAGTCATTTGTCAGTCCCATCAGCATCCGACAGTAAGAAGAGCTGGTATTAAGTCAGGCCTGCTCTCTGCGGGGGTGGGGGGTGGGGTGGGGGTGGGAACCGAAGGGGACCAGGAGGCGAGCCTGCGGCGTTGTGGCTGCGGGGGCAGAGGGGGATCACTCAGAGGGCTGGGGTGACCAGCCAACCTGCTGCTGATGCCCTGGAGTAGCAGGCGCCTGGCCTCCCCTGGGGACCCCCAGACCCCGCCACCACTGGAGAAATGCCAGGTGCCGTCTCAGATATGGTGACTGACCTGCGTGTGCTGGCAGCAGGCGGGCAGGCAGGTGGACAGGGTTTATGAGGCGATGCCCTGCTGGATGGCGCTGGCTCACCTTCTTCCTCTCCCTCCTTCTCTCTGCCCCCCAGGCCCTTCCCAACAGAAGAGAGCATCAACGATGAGGACATCTACAAAGCCCTGCCCGACCTGATAGAGTACGTGAGCGCTCCCCATCACTGCTGCGTCCTTTGTGGGATGTGGGAGGAGAAAGGGGTTCGCAGAGCGCTGGGAAGGGGAAAAAGGTTGGCGGCTGAGGTGTGCAAGAATCAACCCCAGGCCCGGAAGGGAAAGTGCCCGAGACCGTGACTTCCACGGGCTCCTGGTTGCCTTTGTGTGCCCCTCGAGTGCGGGTTCTGAGGAGCAGAGAGGCAGACCGCCGCCATGTAAAATGTGAGCCCTTCCCGGGCAGGTGGGTGGTGCAGACAGAGGAGGGGGCAGTGAAGGGACGTGATGCCGACATGCACCCCTCTCCCAGAGAGGAGGACAGATGGTGCCCGCTTGGCAGGCTCAAGGAGGTGCCTTCTGACAGGAACGTGGTCTGAAACCCACTGTGTGAGATCTGGGCCATGATAAGCCTGCAGAAAGCGAGGCCTCAAAGACTGTGGAAACCTCTTTCCATGTCCCGCGTGGTTCAGGGTTCGGATTCTGGAGGAGGCTGAACGCAAATGAAAAGAGAGACTAGAAAAGCATTAATTTGGCGATATTGGGGGGCCAGGCGGGAGCCTTCCTCTAGTGGAAAGGGCTACCACTTGCTCTGGCCTTTTTCTGCCTTTTATTAAGGCCTTGGGACACACCCCTAGCCTTTAGGCAGGAAATAACAAAAACAGAAATTAACATAAAAAACAAACAGGTAGGGGCTGCTTCAGCTAACAATGTTTTCATCTAAACAGTGAGTAATTAGCTCTGACCTTTCAGAGCAATTAAGGTTGACCAGCCTTCTGGTCTCCTGTTCATAGTGAGACAATGCTTGGTTTCCCCGCAAAAGACTATTTGTTACATGCTAGGTCCCCTTAAAGTCCCCACCTTCTCCGGATCCTGGCCTTCCCTAGTGTGACCAGCGCATCCCAAGTGGTCTTGGGCAAGTCCAACACCTTGTGGTCCTCTCGACGTCTTCCTCGTGTTGCTGGTGCCTGCCTGCTGGCACCACCGATACCGGGCCGGGGAGTCCGGGGCTCCTCCTGCAGGGGGGTCACGGGCACTCCGCACTGTCGGGTGCTGCTGTCATTGTCACTGTCCCTGTTAGGAGGGACGGGCCATCCCCTGAGCCTTCCACGCCACGAATTCCGTTTTCTGTCTCCTCTGGATTTCTGGTGGGAACCCAGGGAGCTGCTTCTCGCCTGCGTGTTTCCTGCCAGACCGTGACCTTCCTCCTGTCCCCTTCATTCCAGTGAGACCCGAGCGGAGGACGAGGAGGGCCTGTATGACTGCGTCTACGGGGAAGATGAAGGCGGAGAGGTCTACGAGGACTTAATGAAAGCAGAGGAGGCGCAGCAACCAGTAGGCACTCGCCTTGTTGTTGTTCTTTTGTTGTTGTTTTTAGTTACTCTGGGCATTTGATGGGAAAAGTGACAATTTTAAAGATTCAGTATAATGGTGTATGGAACTTGTGCTGGGATGGCTTTTTTGGTTTGTTCTCTTTCTTACCTTTGCCCGTCATGTGTATATTTGATGCTACGTCAAATCTAAAAGAGTATTTACCTGCTTTGTAACAGAAGATTTTTCTTTTCTACCAATACAGTTCCACAGTTCCATGACATTAAGTTCCATTGCTCTTCTGCTATTGTTTTGCTGGGTGACAGGTCAAAATTACTAGTAAAATGAGACGCCCCAGGGTTGTTTTGATCTGTGAAATGCCACGTTTCTATGGCTCCAGCTACAGTAATGAGTCATGGTTACCCGGTTATAACCATGCCGGTCCTTCGGTTAGCGTTTTATTAAAAATAGAAAGCTTCAGAAAACCAGCAATGGCTTTGATTTCTTTCTAGCTACTGCCAGAGAGATGAACACACGAGTTTGATTCATTTGAATGGGATCCTTCTAATTGCAGAAATGTCCAGAGAATGACATACGAAGTTGCTGCCTGGCAGAAATTAAGCAGACGGAAGAAAAATACACGGAAACGCTGGAGTCGATAGAGAAAGTAAGTGATCAGGGGTCACTCTTGAGGCCCCGCCTGCCTTCCATGGTGAATTGGTTGGGCTCAGTGTGTGTGTGTGTGTGTGTGTGTGTGTGTGTGTGTGTGTGTATTCTAATTTTCAGGAGAACTTTGGGTTTACAGATCTCAAAGCAGATTGAACCACATTTATTGACTAGAGAGAGGCCCAATGCACAAAATTCTTGCAAGGGCCTTGCCCTGGCCCCGCCTGCTGCAGTTTTGTCTGGAAGGAAGGACACCCAGAAGGATGTCCCGTCTAATTAGCATACTACGCTTTTATTATGATAGATTCATTTTAGTCTCCGCATGCAGGGATTGAGAATACGGCAGCGAACACAGTAGAACTCTGGTTCTCGGTCGTGGAAAGTTAGAGGATTTTATAATACATCACCTGGCTGTTCCAGTGTGTGCTCACCACCCACAGTATTTTACGCTTTAAATGTGTTAACTCGTATTGATGTCTTTCTATCTCTGTCCAAGTGGATAATTTGCAAGGCAGAGAAAATAGCTCCTGCCGTTTCCTGGGCATTCATAACGCTGATGAACATCCGACTTCCCGTAGATATTTATTGTTGGTTGATGCCAATCTGTTATCTAGATTAGGATGAGTTGTGCTTAATTCTCATTCTCTCTCCTCTCCCGGTAGTTCTTCATGGCACCATTAAAGAGATTTCTGACAGCAGCCGAATTTGACTCTGTCTTCATCAACATTCCTGTAAGTGAGACTCTGCTAGCTAAGCCTGGGGTACTTATATAGAATTCTCACTGGGGTTCCAGATCCCTCTTTTTGCATTCTCTGGCATTCTTTAAGAATTTTGATTCTATTTTCGGCCTCTAGAGTTCGTGTAGCTATATTCTGATAAATCATACTGTTAACCGAAAGTCACTCAGAACACATGCGCAAGACACACGGATAAGACTCGTGTTGAGGGAGTCTTAGTTCAATAGTCCCTGGCTTGTCTGTGTCTGTGGGAGTCCCCTTCTGGCCCGCTCACTGCTCCGTGGTTCCCCCAGCCCCGTGACCCCATCCTACGGACATTGTCCTGACTCCCTCTGTCTCCTCTGCTTCCTACTGTTCCTCCACTGTCCTGGTGTCTCTTTTCTGCTTCCAGTTACTAGTACATCAACCTTAACTCCCAGGCATGTGTCCTGACCCGGAATCGGACCGAACCGTGACCTCCTGGTTCATAGGTCAATGCTCAATCATTGAGCCATGCCACTGGGGTCAACAGTCTATTTTAACGCAACCTTTTTTTTTTTTTTAAATATATTTTATTGATTTTTTTACAGAGAAGAAGGAAGAGGGATAGAGAGTTAGAAACATCTATGAGAGAGAGACATCGATCAGCTGCCTCCTGCACGCCCTCTACTGGGGATGTGCCCGCCACTAACGTACATGCCCTTGACTGGAATTGAACCTGGGACCCTTCAGTCTGCAAGCTGATGCTCTATCCACTGAGCCAAACCGGTTTCAGCCCCCCCCCCCCCTTTTTTAATGGGTTTATGTAAGCATTTCAAGTTTCAGAGCACCTTCCAATGGTTTTTTTCATCCTAAAAAAATATTCCCCTGGATTCCTGAAGCCAGCCAAACGCTATGCCAGCCGACGTCATGCTGAGCAGACGCATGTTCCGCGCCCGCTGGGGCCGGCTTTGTCTTACTGTACGGCTTTCACGCATAACGTGCCAGCCTTTATGTATAGGCTTGCTTGCTTATCCTGACTGGCCCCGTCTGGTTTGCTTCTGTTACGTACATAGCAATATGCCCGTCGACTAGCTGTGGCACATTGGTCTTGTCCTTCATTTGGGCCCAGAGAAGACATTCTCATTGATTGAAACCTTGCAAGAAGTAGGGTCACAACTTCAGGTGAACGGCTAGGGTACAGCCTAGTGCATGTTCTAGGAAGATGACGATCTTGAACCACCCATTGGACAGGTCTTACTCTTAGGACCTTTTCATGAGCCTCAGCCACAGGACAGGCCCGCTCGGCCAACGTGGCTCAGGGGTTGGGCGCTGACCTCTGAAAGGAGGTCCCAATTCCATTCCCAGTCAGGGCATATGCCCAGGTTGGGAGCTCAGTTTCCCAGTGTGGAGCGTGCAGGAGGCAGTGATCCACGACTCTCTCATCATTGATGTTTCTCTCTCTCCCTCTCCCTTCTTCTCTGAAATCAATAAAAACATATGAACAAACAAATCCTCCTTCCCTCCCCCCAAGGCAAAAGGACAGGCCCAACATGCTCCTGGTTCCTTTCGGCAGTGAGGTGTTGGGGGGGCAGCAGGGGGAGTCTCAGGGCATAGGGGAGGAGATAGTGGGGAACTGGCCCCTTGGTTCCATGTCCTCATTTCCGGGCCGTGACAGGCAGGACCATCTGACTGGAATTACTTACCTGTATTTTCCAGCATATAAGACGACTGGGCGTATAAGATGACTCCCAACTTTTCCAGTTAAAATAGAGAGTTTGGGATATACCCGACTTATAAGATGACACCCAGCGTATAAGACAACCCCCGACTTTTGAGAAGATTTCCCTCCAACTTTTGAGAAGATATCTCTGGGTTAAAAATTTGTCTTGCTGAAACCGGTTTGGCTCAGTGGATAGAACGTCGGCCTGAGGACTGAGGGGTCCTGGGTTCGATTCCAGTCAGGGGCACGTACCTTGGTTGTGGGCACATCCCCAGTGGGGGGTGTGCAGAAGGCAGCTGATCGATGTTTCTCTCTCATCAATGTTTCTGGCTCTCTATCTCTCTCCCTTCCTCTCTGTAAAAAATCAACATAAAAAAAAAAGTCTTATACTCGGGGAAACTACAGTACTTGTCTGTCAGGAAACACGTGACCTTCTGCCTTGTGAGGAGCTGGGAAAGCCTCCTCCTCCACTGTATTTGCCCCATTTCTGCCCCAGTGGTCTGGTGACTTAGCCTGATGGTTGTTAGCTCAGCCCAGGGCCACCACTAATTGACCAAAGCTCAAATCTGCATTTCCGTGCCCTGAGGACAGGCGCTCACTTGTCTTGTCAATAAAACATCAAGCACTGGAGTAGTTGACTTTCAACATTTAAAGCTGTTACAAAATGAAAATGAGCTGTGCGTATTTTTATACACGGAATAAATTACCCTTTAATAACCAGCGAAATCATTTCTTTCGCACAGACATGGGCATGTCAAGTCAGATCTTGGCCTGTCACTCTCCTGTCTTCTTCCCTCCCCTTCCCTTTCCTCTTACTCTCCACTTCCTTCCCCTCCTCCCTCCTCCCTCCTCCCTGCCTCTCTTTGGGGATATGGATATGAGCAGGTTACTGTGCTGAGTGCTTTAGCGTGTCCTTGTGTGGCAATTCTAGCAACATTTTGGGAGATTTTTTGATGGTTTGTTTTGGTTCTGATTTCTAACTAACTTTGACCTTGCTCTCTTCTCTAAGGAACTTGTAAAAGTTCATCGCAACCTAATGCAAGAAATTCACGATTCCATCGTAAATAAGAACGACCAGAACTTGTATCAGGTTTTCATTAACTACAAGGAAAGGTAATTCTGAATGTAAAATCGTGGGGCTGCTCGCTGGTAACCGTGTGAGGGTCAGTGTGAACACTGCGCTTAGGTAGGAACCACCCCCTGTTCATGAGGACACGGGGTGGGGGAGCGGTTAGAACTGGGGACCGGGGATCTCTGGTGGCAGTGAGTCCCATATATGTGGCACGACAGTAAGAAAGAAGGAAAAGGAAAAACGCTGTAGACAGTTGCCCTACACAGCATTGCGGACTCTCCTGGAGTCCTCTGGGTTTCAGGAAATCTCGCTAACGTGCGCCTCCTCCCTCTTCTCCCCCCTACACCTATGGGTGAGCTGCTACCCGGTGCTTTTTCCAGCTCTAGTATGTCCTCATTCTCCATTGTGGGGTGTTTGATTCACGCTAAAGTCAATTAGAAAAAGAATCTTCCCAGCAGCCCACATGCGTTAGGAATTTAGCTTAACATTTTACCCCAAGCACAAGAGATCCTAGTGCTGACCCAGAAGTGGCTCTTCCATTGCTTCGCCTCCACAATTAGACAGACACGACCTTACCAGTAGAATTAAAAGAAACATTCGATTCCCCAGCCTCTCTGGGAGATGTCTGTGTCCTTCCGGGCCCGAGTCCCTGCCGTGCGACGCATCTGCCCGCACATGCAGGCCCTCACCCCCACTTCAGAGAAACATCTTCCTAATTAAAAAGGAGGACGGAGAGGAGGCTTATGAGTGAATGCAGTCGTAAGTAAAGATTACAGTGGAATTGTAGCAAGCAACCTGGTTTCTGTGAGTGAGTAAACAGTGAAAAGGTGACACTGATAGGTATTTTGCTGCCGACATGCGATATTCTATTAGTTTCCGGTGGACAACATAGTGAGTAGGCATTTATATAACAGGAGCTTGGCCAGAAATTTTAAATTTTGTTGGTGTGTATACGTATTTTCCGGCATGTAAGACGACTGGGCGTATAAGACGTCCCCCAACTTTTCCAGTTAAAATAGAGAGTTTGGGATAGACTCGCCCTATAAGATGACATCTACTCGGCATCTACAGTCGTCAAGCCCATTTTTAAAATCCACCTGCTGTAAAAAAGTCCGGGCAGGGAATCCCGGTCTGATGCAGAAATCACAGGCGTCATTTTTAATGCCCTCACTGCGCTCTCCTCCTTTGATGCTGCCTGGGTGGTGGGAGTGAGAAAAGTGAGAAGGCGGAGCGGAGAGGGCCTGGGAGCGAGCTGTTTGCCAGGGTTGTGGAGGCAGCGGGGTGTCCTCAGGCGAGGCGTGCCGTGTGTCTCCCTCGCTGTGGATTTAGAGGTGGGAGCCCCGCCCATCCCATGTCCGTGCTCTGTTGTCTGAGAGATTTCCTCCTGTCCGTCCCCTCCCAGGCTGGTGATCTACGGGCAGTACTGCAGCGCCGTGGAGTCGGCCATCTCCAGCTTAGACCACATCTCCAAGACGAAAGAAGACGTCAAGCTGAAGTTAGAGGTGCCTATGGCTCTGTCTCTCTGTCTGTGAACTCACCTACGAGCAGGCTATTCCTTTACACACTCAGGGTGACAGTTAACTCCCCATGTATTCTAAGTACAGTGGTATCTCAAGATACGAGTTTAATTCGTTCCGTAACCTTGAGGCGTGGGAAACTATGAGATGCTTGAGTCGCGGTAAACTGGTGGGTCGTGCAGCCGGCTGATCCTCGAGATTACTCCTATCTCAAATGTTGCTCGTATTTCAAAGCAAAAATCGCTCGCTCGACGGCTCGGATCTCAAAAAACTCATATGTTAGGGCACTCGTATCTCGAGGTACCACTGTATAACGTCCTAAGTATAATTTCATGGCCGTTCTATAAGGTGCATGAGTAGGTACCTTTGCACCATAACCACGTGGCGAAAGTGACAGTCGTGGACCACCGGAGGCTGTGGCTGTGGCTGTGGCTGCCTCCTGAGCTCAGCTCATTGGAGCCTCCTGAATGTGAGACGGATGCGGGTCCTTGCCTGACATTGGGGCTGAGAAAGCCTGTAACTTAGGACTGAAAGGAAGGAGTTTCCCCCAACCCGTTTTACAGTGACTTCCCTCACAGAACAGCGTGAATTCTAAGTGTATAATACCCAAATTTTCCGGCGTATAAGACGACTGGGCATATAAGACAACCCCTAATTTTTCCAGTTAAAACACAGAGCTTGGGATATACTCGCCCTATAAGATGACACCCAGCGTATAAGATGACCCCCGACCTTTGAGAAGATTTCCCTGGGTTAAAAAGTCGTCTTATACGCCGGAAAATACAGTACTTCTGTTCCTAATACCATTTAAGATGTCATACTATAGGAAGTGTCAGATGCAGCCTGTTTTAAGGAGCGGAACATGCAGCGTACGGTCACTGGGCAGGAGAGGAGACCCATCATCACCACGGAGTTAACAGTTTAACCTCCCATTTGGGACCCATGACCCGGAACGCTCTCTAATGTGTGGCGGCAAGCGGTCAAGACAATAGTTATCTTTCCCGTGACCCGCGGCAATTGGCCGGGCCGAGCTGACATTGCCTCTTGCTTAAGACCCTCCGTCAGCGCTCATTAGCCATGGCGGTCGTTAGAGCTGATGGAGCTTGCTTCCCCACTCCTGGTGATACAGCCGTTTATGTTCCAGAAGAGCCACGTGTGGGCACAGGGAAACCAAGTCACAAGCGAAGGAGGGGTTCCTTGACCGTAACTCCTTTCCTGAGCTCCTTCCCACATTCCTCGGTCTGGGATGTGCAGTTGTCGGAGGATTTTGGACTAAGTTGCCCACTAATAATAATACTTTTATGAGCTCTGTCTTTTAAATTGATTTTTAGAGAGAGAGAGGCAGAGAGGGAGAGAGAGAAACATCTACCAGCTGCTTCCTGCACGCCCCCTCCTGGGGATCAAGGTCACATCCAGGGCATGTTCCCTGACCTGGAATCAAACTGGTGGTTGACATTTTGGTGCACAGGATAATGCTTAACCAGCATTAGATACGTGAGGAACAGTGAGGTACTAGTTTAAAATACACCTTTAAAAAAGAATAGTGTGACGTTAAAAAAAAAAAAAAGAAACGAGGCTTTCGAAACATTGTCCCTGTAGTAAGTTTACACTTGAGCATATTTTTGGAGACAATCATTTCATTTTATTCAGTTCAACAAACATTTCAGCAAAAACTAGATCCTTAGAGGTGTGGGAGAAATCTTGGGGAAGGGATTATGTACAAGAATGAAAAGACCCACAAGGCACAGAGAGAGCGCATCATTTTGTCAGAGTTTTTTTGAATTTTATTTTATTTTATTGATTTCTTACACAGAAGAAGGGAGAGGGATAGAGAGTTAGGAACATCAATGAGAGAGAAACATCGATTAGCTGCCTCCTGCACACCCTCCACTGGGGATGTGCCCACAACCAAGGTACATGCCCTTGACTGGAATCGAACCTGGGACCCTTCAGTCTGCAGACCAATGCTCTATCCACTGAGCCAAACCGGTTTCGGCTACGGATGGGGTTTTTAACATACGTTTTAAAAACCATGTTTCACAGGAATGTTCTAAACGGGCCAACAACGGGAAGTTCACCCTCCGAGACTTGCTCGTGGTGCCCATGCAGCGCGTGCTGAAGTACCACCTTCTCCTGCAGGTACGTCCCGTGCAGCCCCGCTCCTTCGTTCCCGAAGCAGAAGGTTTGTGTGTGCCCCATGCGCCGGTTCTGGGGACCCACCCCCTTGCCGTTCTCAATGGCCAGTGGGGCGCAACGGGAGATAGCGGCTGGGAACTTGCCTTCCTTGAAACCAAGGTGATCCTCGTTTTTCCCAAGGTCACACTTCCCGTCCCTCCAATAGAGCTGGCTCTGGACGGATTTTTAAAGATTAAATAACCAAGTCAAAACAAAGACGAAGACCCCTTCAGCCAAGTCCTTTGTAGTTGGTACTAATCACTTGCTATATTCCTTTTTTTAAAAAATATATTTTATTGATTTTGTACAGAGAGGAAAGGAGAGGGATAAAGAGCTAGAAACATCAATGGGAGAGAAACATCGATCAGCTGCCTCCTACATGCCTCCTACTGGGGATGTGCTCGCAACCAAGATACATGCCCTTGACCGGAATCGAACCTGGGACCCACCAGTCCACAGGTCGACGCTCTATCCACCGAGCCAAACCGGTTTTGGCACTTACCAGTTTGGCTCAGTGGTTAGATTATAGGCATGGGGACTGAAAGGTCCCAGGTTCAATTCCGGTCATGGGCGTGTGTATCTTGGTTGCAGGCACATCCCCAGTGGGGGCCGTGCAGGAGGCGGCTGATCGATGTCTCTCTCTCATTGATGTTTCTAACCTTCTATCCCTCTCCCTTCCTCTCTGTAAAAAAAATCAATAAAATATATTAAAAAAAAATAGATTCTCGATATTGCTATCCACCCAGATTCGGCAGGTTCATTCTGCGAGAACTTTTGCCCGATAACCATAACCTACAGAGAATTGTGTCACGTTGTGGGTGGCTCTCTGCTCTGGGAGATTATAATAAGGCTGCCTGTGTTTTGAAGGGGTTCTCGTTATGACCCCGAAGCTTATGGTTTCTGTGGTTAGTCCTCTAATGAGGGTGGAGAGTCCTATAAATTTAATTTGATGGCTGTACCAGGAGACTCATTAGTTCTGCTCCAAAGCAATGTCCTACTGCATTAGCCTATCTGCTCTGCTGACGCTTGTGAAATGTTGTTTTAAGCAGGTCTCCTACCTGCATGTGAAATATGATTTGGAGTCTTCTGTGCTTTGGACCTCCTGCATATTACATTCCTGGCACTGCAGCCGCAGAATTATTAGCCATCCCCGTTTTTGTTCTACTGAGAAATCAGAGAAATTCAAACCCTGATTATTTCTTTAAAACGCATTAAAACATGGGCGAGCCCCAAACTCAGAGCGACTTGACTCAAATTGGATTTGATGAAGAAATAATAAGGAAGACGAAGGCGATCCATTCCTGAGTCATCGTGGAACGAAACACCTGTCCAAAATAAGATAATGATTTCTTTAGTCACTGTGCTTACTAAACAGCAATGGAAGAGTTTAGAAGGTGCAGTTTTCAGGACACATCTGTTGGTATCACAGGGTTTTAGACAGACTTCTGAAAGGATAAAAGGTGACTCTACTTTTATGAAATTTAGTCAACGTTTTCCTAGTCCCTCTGGGATTGTTTTATACTTTAAATTTTGAAAGTATGTTTCATCCCAGGGTGATGGGCACTTGGGTTGCTTCCAGATCTCGGCTGTTGTAAATCACACTGGAACCAAACACGGGAGCATATGTCCTTTCAAATTAGCGGTTTGGGTTTCTTCGGGTATGTTTCCAGAGCAGAATTGCTGAATTCTTAGAAGTCGGTTCCATTTTTTATTCTTTTGATAACTTCTCTGCTGTTTGTGGCCGTGCCAAACCTACAGAAAAGGTTAATTTTTAAATGTTTTCTGCCTTATGTTTGGGTGTTAATTTGATGAAAACAGCACTAACCCGTGTCTTCCAAATAGGAACTGGTCAAGCATACCACCGATCCCACGGAGAAGGCGAATCTGAAACTGGCTCTGGATGCAATGAAGGTAAAACGATGCGCCCTGACCTTGCTTGTGTTTGTTATTCTTTTTTCTTTTTTTAAATATATTTTATTGATTTTTTACAGAGAGGAAGGGAGAGGGAGAGAGACTTGGAAACATCGATGAGAGAGAGACATTGATCAGCTGCCTCCTGCACACCTCCTACTGGGGATGTGTCCACAACCAAGGTATGTGCCCTTGACCGGAATTGAACCTGGGACCCTTCAGTCTGAAGGCCGACGCTCTATCCACTGAGCCAAACCAGTTCGGCTGTTTGTTATTCTTATCTAAAAACAAGAGCATGCTCTCTGCTAATCCGTATGCATGGCACACTAATCTACATGTATAAAAACCTAAGTGACTGCTTGTTTGGTAGCTGTGACGTGCAATGACCAGCAGGGAGCAGACGCTCTGACTGGTAGATAGGTTAGGGTGCTTGCTGGGGTCCTGTCAGCCCTGAGTCTGCTTCACCCACACCCAGGACCCAGATAGGAGGGAGGAGGGACCTGATTCCTCGCAGGATCAGCCGTGGGTTAGCTTGCTGCTGGGGCCCTGTTGGCCTCGAATCTGGTTCACCTGCCCTGGATTCCCTTTCAATGTGCACAAATCCGTGCACCGGGCCACTAGTATATCATAATAGACATAAGTGTCTGTATAGTTTTGTTGGTGGTGGGGAGAGTTGAATAGTTTTGAACAGAAATAAATTCACTTGTCTGAATTTAATTGTTAGACAAAAATACGTAAAACCAACAGGTGACTTAAAATAACTTAAAAAAGTATATTTTTATTGATTTCAGAAAGGAAGGGAGAAGGAGAGAGAGATAGAAACATCAATGATGAGAGCAAATCATTGATCGGCTGCTTTCTGCACGTCTCACACTAGGGATCGAGCCTGCACGTGCCTCAAATGGGAATCGAACTGTGACCTCCTGGTTCAGAGGTCGATGCTCAGCCACTGAACCATGCTGGCTGGGCAAAATAATTTTTGTTACTTATGAATGTTATGGAAACTGGCATAACCTCCAGGGATGAGTTCATATCATGGGTGCCTGTGACATTCTCTGCATGGTTACCCACAGAACGGGGCTGGCTTGTATGATCATCAGGAACACAGGTGTGACGGTGTGACGTACTTTCTCAGCTAAGGCCTTGGTTAGGCTTCCTTTTGGGGGTGCTGAGCCTCAGGGCACATGAGTTTCAGGTTGGGTTCCTATGTTCAGGGAAACCCGTAAGTCCAGAACGACCAGTAGGTAGAGGCCGGCTTTCTGAGCACCTGGGGGCTCCCTACAATCCGAACATTTCTTTGAAAGAAATGTTCGTCCCTAATTGAAAAGAGAAGCAACATGGAGGCGACGGTGAGATGGTGAAGAGGCTTCTACAAGTCCCTGGCCATTTCCCCGCCAGCCCCCCCGTGTTCTGCCGTCTGTACCCACCCTGCAAGGGCCCGTCACCCACTTACTTACCGCTATGAAAAGTCACACCGGCGCCTAATTTTAAAGAGAGCATTTATAGACACAGGCTCCGTACAGTTAGCCTTCCTTTAGAACAAAGTTCAGAACTGCCTTTTGTCCCAGTTCTGTGCCCGCTGCTTCAGAATAACCGCAGGGAAGAGAGATGATGAAGAAGACCCCAGAACATAGGAGAATCGAGGGTGAGAACCATAAAAATAGCCGGCCACCGGGTGGAAGATGCGCTCCTATTTCCTCCGAGATGGGAGCAGCCGTTAAAGATAGGCGACGGCCCGGGAGGCAGGCGGCCAGTGTGAACGCCCGTTTCACCGGGTTCTCTGTGCTCCCTGGAGCCTCGTCCGCTCTCCTTTCACAGGAGCCTTGTTGAAGGCTCCCGGGATAAAGGCAAGGCCTGGTGGCGAAACACAGGCCGGCCAGGCTCCTGTCTAACTTTCGGGGACCTTCCCCTCCCTCCTGAGCCCCCCTTTGCCCTAATTCCAACTTCCTCTCAGGGTCATTTGTCAATGTGTTTGGAACGGACATTCTGCTGACCAGGTTCCCTTTTCTGTTGTTCTGCGGGGGGTCATTAAAAAATTTTTTTTTATCCTGTTCTTTTCCAGGGGGAGGTAAGCGACACCTCTTGGGTCTTCCCAGCTGTCTTCCAAACATTAAAAAAAAAAAAAAAAAACATTTCTATTGCTCTCGTAGAGGAACGGAGAGGGAGAGAGAGAGCAACATCAGTGGTGAGAGAGAATCGTGGATCGGCTGCCTCCTGCACGCCCCATCCTGGGGATCGAGCTCGCAACCTGGGCCTGTGCTCTCACTGGGAATTGAACCGTGACCTCCTGGTTCAGAGGTCGATGTTCAACCCCTGAGCCATGCTGGCCCGGCCGTCCTCCAGACCTTTTTAACTTGCTCTTGGAGAGCAGCTTTGATTGACTCAATTGCCATCGAAAAGCCATGGGAGCCGAAATCGGTGCTGCTCAGTGGATAGAGCGTCGGCCTGCAGACTTAAGGGTCCCAGGTTCGATTTTGGTCAAGGGCATGTATTCTGGTTGTGGGCACATCCCCAGTAGTGGGTGTGCAGGAGGCAGCTGATGGATATTTCTCTCCCATCGATGTTTCTAGCTCTCTGTCCCTTTCCCTTCCTCTCTGTGAAAAATCAATAAAATACATTAAAAAAAGAAAAGAAAAAAAGAAAAGCCATGGCCCTCTTTCTGCTCTGCAGGGAAGGATGTGGTTTCTTTCGAACAGCCCTCTCCTCCTCTCCCCTCAGGGTCCCCTTTTTGTCCCCTCTCTCTATCCCGCAGGACCTGGCCCAGTACGTGAACGAGGTGAAGAGAGACAACGAGACCCTGCGAGAGATCCGGCAGTTCCAGCTCTCCATAGAGAATCTGGTGGGTCCCCATCCTTCCGGCCAGCCCCCTGCCCCCGCCAGCTGCTGTTTTTGAAGAAAAGACACTTTACCATCCGTGTTCTACTTCCAGTGTATTCCCCTCTTCCTGTTTGGTGGCGCACACACGGAGGTCCAGGGGCACTGGGGACAGCGATTCTGCCCTCACTGTCCCCTCACCTTAATCACCCAGCTTCTCCCCGCCACCCCGATCCTAGACCCTGGCGCCCGCCCCGCCACACATACTCGTGCTGATTCCTGAGCATTTTCTCCTTTTATGTCTGTTTGCTGGCTGACTGTTTGGTGCCCAACCTTGAACTTGGGGCTGGGGCTGGAACCATGAGCCACGTGGTCTCTCGGAGGAGGAGACGGGAGAAGAGAGCTTGGGGAAGCTGTTTGGAGATAGTGCTGTGGACAGGGCGACACAGCAGGGGGTCAGAAGAGGAGGGTATGGATAGGATGGTCAGAAGGATCCCCTGGAACCTGGAGCATAAGAAGAACACGCAGCACAGGGGTTCGGGGGAAAGGGTTTCGGGCAGAAGCCACAGTGTTACTGGTGGAAAGAGGCCCCCCACTGCAGGAGGGAGCCCGCAGCCCCGGCCTGTGCCCTAACTGGGGACGGAACCGTGACCTCCCGGTCCCTGGGCTGATGCTCAGCCCCAGAGCCGGCGGGCTGAGTCAGAACTGGTCATTCTTTATTTTTTTTTTTATAAATACATTTTATTGATTTTTTGCAGAGAGGAAGGGAGAGAGCTAGAGAGTGAGAAACATCAATCAGCCGCCTCCTGCACCCCCTCCCCCACTAGGGATGTGCCCGCAACCGAGGTATGTGCCCTTGATTGGAATCTTGGAATCGAACCTGGGACCTTTAGGTCCACAGGCCGACGCTCTATCCACGGAGCCACACCGGTTTCAGTAGAGCTGGTCATTCTTGAGACCTCAGATCAGGGACACCCTCCTGGACCCTTGAAACCAGAGGGGCTCCCCGGCTGGCAGCCCCTCTCGGCAGCTGTGCAGTGTAAACACAGACGGACTGTTTCACCGCTGGCTGGCCGCTCCATGGGGGCCAGGTCAAGGTCATTTCGCTCTGTGGCAGTGCTGGCACAGGGATGCTCAAGCAGCGCTAATTCCTGCACCTCCCGGTGATGTGAGTTCTCAGGACGAATGCTCTGTGGTAGCTGCCTTCCTCCCTGGGGGTATAAGGAAAACCAGATCATGCCCTTGGCCCACCTCCCAGGAACACCAAGGACAGGCCAGTGTTGAAAGAGTCTCCTGTAGACCCGAGCTTTCAGAGTGAGCACCCTGCATGTGGAAGGGAGAAGCGGTAGCGGTGGTTGATGCGCATCCTCGCTGAGCTCTCCTCTGTGTTTTACGTGCCTGTGGATTGGTGATTCACACACACTTTCTCCTTCAGAACCAGCCCGTGCTGCTCTTCGGACGGCCGCAGGGAGACGGGGAGATCCGAATCACCACTCTGGACAAGCACACGAAGCAGGAGAGGTGAGGAAGCGGAGCGTGCGCTTAACCCATACGTCACTCATGTGGGAGCCCGAGGACCCCCCAGAAGCAGCTCCTCCAGGTCAAGCGGAGGCAGGAAGGGGGAAGCCGAGGGGCGAGCCAGCCTCTGTTTCCTGAATGTTCCTCCTGTACATCCGTCCGGCCGGGTCCCCTCTGCCCGGCGTCTGCTGATCTGGCTGAGTTTTTAAATAGGAAACGGCAGCTAGAGAATGGCAGCCGGTAAAAGAAAGTACAGTGGTACCTCGAGATACGAGTGCCTTAACATCTGAGATTTTTGGGAGATGAGCCGTTGAGCGAGCGATTTTTGCTTTGAAATACGAGCAACATTTGAGATAGGAGTCATCGCACGGATCGGCCGGCTGCACACGACCCACCAGTTTACCGCGACTCGAGAGTCTCATAGTTTCCCACGCCTCAAGGTTACGGAACGAATTAAACTCGTATCTCGAGGTACCACTGTACCTGTGACACTGAGAGAGGGGAGGGGCACCCGAGCATATAGCCAGCTTCCATCACACACTGTTGTTTCATGTCTTGGGTCTGCATTTTAAAACAAAAAAAAAATAATACCGTATTTTCCGGCGTATAAGACGACCCCCAGCTTTTCCAGTTAAAATAGAGAGTTGTGATCTACCCGCCCTATAAAATGACACCTGGCATAGAAGATGACCTCTGACTTTTGAGAAGATTTTCCCGGGTTAAAAAGTTGTCTTCTACGCCAGAAAATATGGAACCCAATGCGCGAGGGAAGATGTCTGAGTGCGGATCATTGCGTGAGTGAGTCTCTCTGGAGGGGATTTGTAGGTGGGGTCCTCGGAGATGAGTAAGCTTGGCCTGGTGTCCCAAACTAGATGCGATGGTCGCTTGGTGGAAATGGCCCTTTCCTGGAACCTTTGCAGATGAGGGAGCCAGCCAGCAGGGGGCAGCATCCGCTCTTGCTGCCACCTGATATTCGGGCTCTACAGGCAGCTTCCAGGAGACACACATCCTTTTATTTTTTTAATTAAATTTTATTTTTTTGTAAACATGTATTTTATTGATTTTTCAAGGAGAGGAAGAGAGAGAGAGAGAAAGAGAGAGAGAGTTAGAAACTTCAATAAGAGAGAAACATGGATCAGCTGCCTCCTGCTGGGGATGTGCCTGCAACCAAGGTATGTGCCCTTGACTGGAATTGAACGTGGGACCTTTCAGTCCACAGGCTGATGCTCTACCCACTGAGCAAAAACAGTTTCAGCAAAATACATTTTTTTTAATTGATTTTTTTTTTTTACAGAGAGAAAAGGAGAGAAAGAGAGAGTCAGAAACACCAATGAGAGAGAAACATTGATCAGCTGCCTCCTGCACACCTCCTACTGGGGATGTGCCCGCAATCTAGGAATTGAGCCTGGGACCCTTTAGTCTGCAGGCTCACGCTCTATCCACTGAGCCAAACCAGTTAGGACACACATCCTTTTAGCATCTCCAGGAAAATAGGCTTTAAAAGTGATGCAAGTGTCAATGCTGCATGAATGTGTCATTATTATCACAGTTTCCAAAATGTGTGCATATACACCACAGAGAGTTTTCGAGAGGTACAAGGATTGGTATTGGGTGATGGGATGAGGGTTTTTCTCCCGAGTTATGTTGTTTTTAACAAGAAAGAAGAGAAAGAGCATAGTCTTCTCTAGTCTGCGCTCTGCTCCCGTGCCTCCCAGACGGTGGTTCAGTGGCTCCTGCCTGTAACCAGGTGGGTAAGAGCACAGGGGGTGGGGGCCACTCAGCACCTCTCCAGGAGCATGACCTTCAGCAAATGAACTCCCCAATCCTTGGTTGCCCCCACCATAAATGAAATATTAATATCGAGATCCCCAGATGGCCAGGGGGCGGGTTTAAATTGTGTCTGTCATTCTGGAGAAAGGCATTGGGCTGATCCTAATAACATCAGTAAAAGTTAACGGCCACTGTTTTCATTCATATTATTCTGTCAATGCTTAGCCTTTAAACAAACTAAAACAAAAGTCATTGTTCAAGGGAAACACTTTTTATGGCTGATCTCAATTGTTCCTTTTTTAAAAATGTATTTTTACTGATTGCAGAGAAAGAAAAGGAAAGGAAGAGAGAGAAAAACCATCAGTAATTCATGAGAGTCATCGATGAGCTGCTCCTGCAGGCCCCCTACTGGGGATGGAGCCCGAAACCCCAGGCATGTGCCCTGACTGGGAACGGAACCCTGCCCTCCTGGTCAACACTCAACCACTGAACCACACTGGCCTGGCTCCGTTGTTTCTGATAGCTGTGTTGAGTGTGCCTGTTGTTCTGATTAAAAAAATTTTTTTTTTCTTTTTTTGCCCCAGCTGGTTTGGCTCAGTGGATAGAGCCTCGGCCTGGGGACCAAAGGGTTCCAGGTTCTGTTCTGGTCAAGGGCATGTATCGTGGTTGCAGGTTCTTCCCTGGCCCGGACCCTGGTCAGGGCTCGTGCAGGAGGCAACCCATCAATGTGTTTCCCATGGATGTTTCTCTCTGTCTCTCCCTCTCTCTCCCACTCTCCCTACAAATCAATGGGAGAATATCCTCCAGTGAGGATTCACAAAAAACAAAACAAAACAAAACAACACACAAATAAAAACGTTTTTCCTGTTTTTTTTATATCAGGAAACTGAGGTACAGCGAGGCCACTCGTTTACTTAAGGGGAGTGAAGGGTACGATGCTCACAGCTCATTCTCTTCAAACTGCAGCCCTGCCATTGTCTTCAACTCAAAGGAAAACGTTTGTTTGGTTTAATTCAGTTTATAAGGGAAGAACTAACGCAGGCTTCCAAACCATTTTCAATCAGCCTCTCTCTCCCCTCTCTCTCTCTCTCAGGCACATCTTCTTATTCGACTTGGCAGTGATTGTGTGTAAAAGAAAAGGTGACAACTATGAAATGAAGGAGATAATAGACCTGCAGCAGTACAAAATAGCCAACAATCCTACCACGGATAAAGAAAACAAAAAGGTGAATTCTTGAAGATGCGTACCTGCGGTTTACTCGGGACTTGGAACATTCTAGGAAAACGGGCTCATCCGTTCCCGGGAGGGGTGACACATGGATCTAGGAGTTTCTGTGGCTGGAAATTGATTGAGGGAAAGAGTGGGGCAGTGTCCCAGCTGACAGGCTCATTCCCAAGGCGGGTGACCGGGACAGTTGGACGCATTTGCCTAGAGACGGCTGTAGATGCGAACTTGACCGCGGGGACCCTGGCTGGTCACAGTTTAGCGTGGCGAGAGGTCCGTGGAAGGTGACGGTGGCGGTTGTAGAGAACTTGGGGACGTGATGTTACTCATGCATGATCCGTATTAACCTGAGGAATATTGATTTCAACAGTGGTCTTATGGCTTCTACCTCATCCACACCCAAGGACACAATGGGTTAGAGTTTTATTGCAAAACAAAAGATTTAAAGAAAAAATGGCTGGAACAGTTTGAAATGGCTTTGTGAGTATTTCCTCCTTTTAAAAGTGCTTCTTCCCTACTGCTCCCCTCTCTGCTGGGTAATGTGGCCCGTGTGTGGAGGCTCAGGTGACACTGCCTCTCTGCCTGGCGACCTTGGTCTCCGAGGAGACGTGTGGATGAACTTCCTCAAGAAACCGAAAGAGGGAGCTCTCGCCCTCTGTTTGAATTTTCCTCCCGGGCGTCTCCTCATTCTTTACTTTCCAGCAGCCCTGGAAAGAATGATTCTAACGACAAACTTTTAATGTTATTACCATGTTTTTTAATATATGTGCATTTTTTAAATGGAATAGAAATTACTCGCCCCCAAACGCATGCACACACATGTAGATACCCATGCATACACGCGTATCCATGCATGCACACATTTTGTTTTTGAAGGAAGATTGGTCCCCTCCCACCTGTTGGGGTTGAATTCATTTATTGCTTGAATCCCCGAGAAATTTCGGGGCACATTGAATGAAGGCATTCAGAGCTTGGCTGCTTTTCACGGCTCTTTCCTTTGATTAAAGTCGCAGCTCCACAAAGAGGCCGGAATAATGCAGACCTGCTCCCACGGGAAGGGCGTGGGGACAGGTAATGACACAAGAACCAGCCATTCGGGGGGTTGAGGCGGGGGAGATGGGGGACCTCCTTCCCGTCTTGATGCTTATGGATGAAGACCTGCCTATGGGAACACACAGGTCACCCTGAAATGGAAACTGTCGGCAAAGGCGGAACTCAGGAAGGTCACCCACATTTGCGCGATCCACGTCATTTGTATTCGAGCATTTCTTACCGCTTGCAGACAGATTCATCAGGTTCTTCTTCTGGGTTCTTCGCCTTTGCTTTCTTTTAAGAAATGCCCCTGTTTATATAGAATGGAGGCGGGATAAGCTTCCGTGGGCTCCACCCTGTATTTCGTTCCGTTGCCATAGGTCAAGCAGCTAAGCACTGCGTGTAAGACTGGACAGGGTGGGTGGTTTTGGCTTCGCCAGCGTGGCTCAGCGGTTGAGCGTCAGCCTAGGAACCAGGAGGTCATGGTTCAATTCCCGGTCAGGGCACAGGCTCGGGTTGAGGGCTCGATCACCAGTGGGGGGTGCAAGAGGCAGACAGTCCATGATTCTCTCTCATCGATGTTTCTCTCTCTCTCCATCTCCCTCCCTCTCTGAAATCCACCAATACGTGTCTTGAAAACAGAAAAAGCTATTTACAAAGAGAAATGGGTGATATGTCTCTCTCCGGCGAAGAGTCTGGGTGGGTGGACGAGGGTGGCATATGGTGGGTGTTTCAGGGGACCCGGGCCCAGTCTCCCTGCTGTGCTGTGACCAGCATTTGGCCAAACACTGCATATAAGATGCAACAAGATGGTTGGTTTTGGCTTTGCCAGTGTGGCTCAGCGGTTGAGTGTCAGCCTAGGAACCAGGAGGTCATAGTTCGATTCCCAGTCAGGGCACAGGCTTGGGTGGAGGGCTCGATCCCCCATGGGGGGGCACAGAAGGCAGCCGATCCAGGATTCTCTCTCATCATTGATGTTCGGTCACCTTGTCGTCCAAGATGGCTGCTGGGGTCACAGCCTCAGAATCCGCC
>PVJN01008335.1:0-65593 GCA_004026805.1 Lasiurus borealis
CCCTCATTGGTTAAATTGTAGTTTTTCTTACTCTTCATTTTGTGAAAAACTTTACAGTTCACATTCTAGGAAATTTATGTCTTTACCTCTTTATGAATGATTTATTTAGTTATTTGTAACTATGTTAGTGAAATTTATTTTTTCCAGCTTTATGGAGATGTAATTCACATATGACATTGTGTAAGTTGATACATGTATAACTATCTTTTAGGAAAATTCCTTAAATTATATTTTTGAGTGTGGAATTAAATTTGGTAATCTGTGGAAATTGAGGTAATGGATTTTAAGCCTTTAGAGTTCTGAAATCTTTGCAAGACTATCCAGTAGCAGTAATTAACATGAAGGACATGTTAGATTAGGAATTTTTGAAATGTTTGCCACAATAGTTAGTAAACACATCCTTTACCTCACCTAATGGCCATTTTGTTGTTATGATGAGAACACAATTTTCAATTACACAATACAGTATTAACCATAGTCATCCTGCTGTACATTAGATCCCCAGAACTTACTCTTTTTATAACCGAAAGTTTGTACAGTTTGACCATCTCCCCATCTCCTCCTTCCACCAGCCCTGGCAACCATTTTCCATTTCTATGAGTGCTTTGTTTTTAGATTCTGCATGTGAGGTCATACAGTATTTATCTTTCTCTGTCTGACTTATTTTAAGTTAGTATAAATTTAAAAGTCAATAGTCAGAATCTGCCTTATTTTTTTTGTCATATATCTACTTACTGGCATAGTATGATACTACATTATAATATTTATATATGCTATAGCTCCTATTCAGCTAATTAAAGGTAGCCAAGTATTCACATATTTATTTCACAAAATTAGTTACAAAGAATTTAAAATGATAATATGAAAATGAAACAAAGAAAGATTTTTATTTTCTTTAATATTAAGTACTAAAATAAGGGATTTTTTTCCTTCAAAAATTTATTTTGGTAAGGAGCATCTCTTCTCCTTTGGTTAATGTATGAAAGGTGAACTTTTTTTTTTTTTAGCTACATGTTCAGGAAATTATACACTATGAAGGTGAGCCACTTGGATTTATTTTTAAATTAAAATGAACACTTTGATTAAAAGCAAAATGACTACCTATAGGCCCAGTGGCTAAAGAAATATATTTTTCAGAAAACGTTTCATTGTTATTCTGTTAAGAACTATTTTCTAATAATTCCATTTATTATATAGATGTTATGTATTATTGTTGTGATTTTAAAATTAACTTTTGGTTTTATGAAATTAATATATTATAGTTAAATTAAAATCTCATTTGTAGAATATAATAAACACCATAAATTGTTGAACAAAAATAGATCCAGAAACACAGAAGCATAATAAACCTGATAGGAAAAGCAGGGGAGGTGGGAAGGGGTAAAGAGGATCAACCAAAGGACTTGTATGCATGCATATAAGTAAGCCTAACCAGTGGACACAGATACTAGTTGAGGTGAGGGTATGTGCTGGGGGTGGGAGGGACCAGAGAAGAGGGTCAATGGGGAAAAAAGAGACATATGTAGGACTTTAAACAATAAGTAATTTAAATTTTAAAAATGCTGTGTTAAAATTATATATTTTTCCATAATATAATCTAAAAATTATCTAGTGGTTATTGTAATTTAAATGTATAAATATCTACTTATTGCATAAGTTATTTTAAATTTACCAGTAAAATGTTAAGACCATTCCCCTTTCTTGTATGATTATTAAAGTGTATATATTATTAATATGTATAAATCCCAATAAAATCTGCTTTGTTATTGTGGGAAGGATTGCATTTTTTATTTTATTTATATTGTTTATTGCTGCTAGCCATCCTGAAAATGGGTATCCTTAGAGGCAAAAGCTACTGTCATGCTCCCTGTTGTTTTGGTAATGACAATACACAAAAATACAATAAAGAGGGATAGAATTAACCTGTTGTTTTCATTGTGGTGCACCTACATTTAAAATTTCAGTAGTTTGACCACATAAAATGAAACCAAAAGGAAAAGGAAGCAAGAAGAAAAATGAATACCAAAATGTTTTTAATGCTGTACAGAATGAAACTTCATTTATGGAAAAATAATCAAATGCTATAAAATTGAGTAAGTTCAGTTCTGGAAAATAGCATTTCTAATGTACTGTTCCCAATTAAATGGGGCAGAGATGATTTTTAATTAATTGGAGAAGTGTCATGTCTAATAACGATGCTATACCATTTAATTATAGCATAATGATGTGTTTTAAAAACTCAACTTTTGACAAAGTGCTCTTTGATGTAATGTTTATATTTAACTTTAATGGATTAGTTTAATTTTTGTTATATTTTGACTTGCAGATTGCTCTGGGAACAGTTACTAATGTGGAAGAAGCAGTGAAGTGGATAAGTTACACTTATCTTTATGTACGGATGAGAGCAAACCCATTAGTATATGGCATCAGTCACAAGGCTTATCAGGTAGAAAACTCATTTGTAAAACAAAAGAAATCATACCTTTTTTTTTAATTTCTGTAATCCTTTCATGGTCTGAGGATAAATATTTGCTACTCCTGCCTCATCTGAAAAGAGTTAGGTAGCTGGAAGAAAAACAGAGCTTTAATCTTTGTTAGAAAATACTAAGGAAAATTAAATTTCCCCCTCAATTATTTCTCTTTACTTATCTCTTTTCCCACTAACACTGATAAGTTCATCTTTATATTATTTTTAATTTATCATTCAGATGTATTTCATTTGATTAATATTTTTCTGTGATTTTTTTAAAACTAAGATAAATTTAGTTTTTGGAATAGTCCAGACATGAGGAAATTTATGGAACTCTCTTAATAATATCTTGCTATATGAAATCTGTTCTCTTATCAAGTTCCTCTAAGCCCTTGTTCCCAAATTAAAAGGTAGCATTGATGAGTTATTATCTTAGTAGTTTGGAGGCTGGGATCAGTTCCGGGATCACATAGACTGTAAATGAGATGCATGTTGTAGCAGCTATTCCTATGAGCTGTACAGTTGTGTGGTCCACGTGGATTACAGATTCTGTGAGACCTTGTCTTTTCTTTAGAACTCTGCTTTACACATTGTAAGTGCTCCCTAATTACAGATAGAATCCAGTTGTTCTCTAATGAAAACATTATTTCACCATCATCATATGGGTATTCACTAGTATTAAGTCAAAATTATCAAAGCAACTGAATTTTACTTGGAATGATAGTTTTACTGCATTAACTAATAACTTGGTTTCTATTTATATTCTGTTGTGTTATCAAAGCAGTTGCCAATCTTGTGTGTTTTTTTTTGTGTATGTATGTGTGCTTTAAAATTTTTTTTTCTTTTACTATACAGTAGATTTGACCAAGGGAAAATCAAACCTAAGACATAGGAGAAAAAATACTAGCAAAATAGCAGCAACAACTAGTTCTGAAGCTGCTGATCTGAGATCATTAAGTTTTTATACATAGGTTGATCATAATTGATATTTAACTACCTTTTCTTCTCAATTAAAGTATGTGCTATATTTCAAATGGATATCTTCTTTTATAGCCAAATGGATCTGTTCTAAAATATAGGTGCATTATATCCTGTAAACCTTAAAATTTTAAAGAATACGACTTTAGCTATTCTCATTACAAATATGGGCTTTGTGAAAATAGTCAATGGCACTGTGAAAATATACTGAAGGGGGTAATAGAAAACAAAACACGACACGTAGTTTCATGGGCTAAGCTATTTATTTTAATTCTTGGCATAAGATAAAAACATCAAATGATTTTTAAGTACTAGATTAATATCAGAAGACATTTTTGTATAATTTTCCATTATAAGGAAAGTGATTTTTTTCCTTCTCAGATACATGATTTTACTACCTTCACAGTTCAGAAAATCTTACCTTTCTATTTTTTTTAACTTATGTGTTTTCATTTTATTACTCAATATGAATTTGTAAGCATAATACCCATGTGAACTAATACAGACCGTGTAGTTTTAACATATTTTCAACGAGTTAGTAATATGTCAATGATAAAATGTTGAACCTGACAAATACAGTGCATCACTTGTAACAAATATCTAAGACTTTGTATTTGCTAATGTGATTATTCCTGACTCTATCTTCCTTTCCTACAGTTCATTTTCTTTGCCTTGTTTTTCTGATTTTTAAATTTATTTTAGCTGTGTACTCTCCCCTCATCCCTTTTAAGGTCATATCCTACTTTATTGCTCATGACCAGAGAGTGATCAGTGGGACCTGGCTTGTGTGCATGTGTGTATGTACATATATATGTTATGTTCACACATATAGTAACAAGAATATTAATAAATGTTCTTTCTGCTGAGAAAATGTCTGATGTAATAGTTTCAAAACTATTCAAAATTTATGGTTATTTTACTCTTTGCTTTTATTATTATTATTATAGGAAAATGGGTTTTCCTATCAGCAGAACAGTAAAACCATACTTTTGAAAGGATAACTATTTATTTTTAGATACTTTTACTTGGACAGAGGAAATTATCCTCACTATCATTTCTCCAGATATTGATAAAGTAAGAACATGGTTTGATATTTTAAAATACCTGATCATTTAAGTGTGGGAGGGAGAAGATGATATTTTTCTTATAGTTGATTTTTAATCCTTATAATCTTATAGATTATAACACCATTAAGAATGTTATATTCTATACTATTACTATCTGGAGGTAATATGCAAATTGATAATTTTAATGAATTTTATAGCTTCAGGCCATTCTAATCAAATAAATTTTGGGTTATTTTATTTATTTAATGAAATAAAATATTTTCTAGTTATGTCCTAAATTTATAAATATGTAATTCTTTAAAATTTGTAATAAAATAGTTTATTCTAACTAAAGCATTAACAAAATTAAATTTTTATAAATAGGTATATATAATTCTCTAAAGAAAAATGACTGTCTGAAGAAATATTAAAGTGTTATATGTATTTTTCTCTTTAGATTGACCCGACATTAGCAAAACATCGAGAACAGTTGGTCATTGAAGTTGGACGAAAATTAGACAAAGCTAGGATGATTCGTTTTGAGGAGCGAACTGGATATTTTTCCTCAACTGATTTGGGTAGAACCGCCAGCCACTTCTATATTAAATACAATACCATTGAGGTATTAAACTGAGTTGAACAAATACAATATGTTTGCTATTGGATGCAAATATTTTTAGATGTCAAAATATAGGATTAACACAAAGTAGCCAAAGCTGTTAATAGAACAAAATGCTTTTAGCATATGAATTTAATAACATAGACTCAGTAAATATAAGAAAAAATCAGATTTTAAATATTCAGGGCCTCCTTGCCATCCTGGTCAATGAGTGGGTCCCAAGCAGTAGATTTAGAGTGGTAGATTTCCATATGTCCATGCTGAAAATGAGCCAATACCATAATATTATGATAAACATTTTTTTAGCTATCTAATGTAGGTTTCTTTAACTGAATTTATTGCTCTTTAGCTGATTGTATTTTAACAATATTTTTAAATCTTTGGTAGATATGCAATGATTTGGAATAGCATGCTACAGACATTGTAACTCTTCATTGACTAAGGTTCAAATATTCTTTAAGAATGAGTGATTTATAGTCACGTTTTTAATTTAAAATACTTTACTGGACCTTCTATTTTAATCAAATATAATACTTACTTTGGCAGACCTTCAATGAACTTTTTGATGCTCATAAAACAGAAGGTGATATCCTTGCTATAGTCTCTAAAGCTGAAGAATTTGATCAAATTAAGGTAAGATTACTTGACGCTTGAATCAAATGCATATAACATATATATATATATATATATATATATATATACATACATATATATATATTCATTTATAAAACCTTATAAGTAATTATTATTCCTGATACACTAGAAGCTATATTACACTTCACATTTGGAGTACCAACAATGTTTTTCCATTTATCAGCAATTCCAGTATCCTAGATTATGATATTATGTCATACCTCACATCATTCTTTATTCTTTACTACAAATCAAATATAATTTAGGTAGGTTTTACAGTAATGAAACTGGCGGAGAATATAGTATGTAGATTTTGGTTTATTTGCAATGTAAGGTTCACTAAAGAAAATATGAAGGGTATGCATAATTCAACCTTAGATCTGAATATTTCTGTACTCTTATTATAATTTAATCTTATTAACAGTGAAAACTTCTATACTTTGAGTCATAGTACTTCACAGCTTTAAGCTATGAATGTATTATATCATATAAAAATATATGACTGTAATGAATGCCTTTGGAGATAATTCAAGTTTACCCTAATCCATTTGGGCAGAGGTTTTACTCTGGTCAAATAAAAAATGAAATCTCATCAATTGAAAGATGGTGAGGTCAGGAGATCTAATTTTTGTGGCATATCAAATTTTTATATGTCAATGGCAACTTTAATGTTGGTGATGAATAATAAAATGTAATTGTATCAGTCTCAAGATAATTTCTTATTGTATATTACTAGCTACCTGTGGGAAAAATTAGTTATTTTAGCATATAAAGGAAATGTTGAGTTATAGCAAATGCAAACTTTTTAAAAACCTGCAATATGGTTCAATTTCAATAAATCAGCCTAAATAATACTGTAAAAACATTGATTCTTCCAGGTCAGAGAAGAGGAAATAGAGGAGTTAGATGCCTTATTAAACAATTTCTGTGAACTCTCAGCTCCTGGAGGTGTAGAGAACAATTATGGGAAAATAAATATCCTACTTCAAACTTATATTAGCCGAGGTGAGATGGACAGTTTCTCCCTTATATCAGATTCTGCATATGTTGCACAGGTAAGAATATTACTCTCTTCCCATTTTTTTCTCCCTTGTTTACTTTTAAAGATTCAAAGAATTATACTGTGACTATACTTATGACATGCCACCAAATTACTATTTTATCTTAGCACAGGTCCTGTTTAATTTGTACATCTTTTATGCCATCTATTTATTAGATCAGGAATGGAGGTGGAATTTAGTGTTAGTTTGGCTTTTTAATATTGCTATTGTTTTTATTTTAGAGTTTAAAAATACCAATCTTATTTGGCTTTATACGATAAAGTTCATCTCCTTTAATTACAAACAATATAGTTAAAAGGGCAATAATAGAATAATATTTCAGTCAAAAAGAAAAGATTGTGGAATCATTGTAGCTTTTCCCAAATGTTAAAATTATAAACAAAATAATTTGCCATTAAGTAAGTCTTTATATATATGCCTCACACTATTTATTTAGTAAGATAAGTCTCTGATAAAAAATTTTTTCTTCCCATCGATACTTAAAAATTGTTGACTGAAAGAAAATTATTCCTTAAGTTATAGCTTATTAAATCAATAAGTTAAAAATATAAGCGTAGTATAAAATGTTGTAATGTTTTGCCGAGACTGGTTTGGCTCAGTGGATAGAGCGTCGGCCTTTGGACTGAAAGGTCCCAGGTTCGATTCTGGTCAGGGGCATATACCTTGGTTGCAGGCACATCTCCAGTGTGGGACATGCAGGAGGCGGCTGATCGATATCTCTCTCTCATCAATGTTTCTGACTTTCTATCCCTCTCCTTTCCTCTCTGTAAAAAATCAATAAAATATATTAAAAAAAATGTTGTAATGTTTTTATATTCAAGTCCCCATGTGAAATAAAGTAGGTTATTTGTTGCATTATTTACCTATCAAAATGAAAAGTTTTTCTTTACAGATATAAGTTTAAAAAAATACTTTCTACTTTAAAAGAATACCATTTTTTTCACCGGGCTGGTGTGGCTCCTTGGTTGAGTATCAGCCTTTGAACCAGGAGGTCATGTGTTCCATTCCTGGTTGGGGATGTGGGCAGACTCAATCCCCAATGTGGGGCATGCTGGAGTAGCTGACTGATGATTCTCTCATTATTTATGTTTCTTTCTCTTTCTCCCTCTCCCTTCCTCTCTGAAATCAATTAATGTGTGTGTGTGTGTGTGTGTGTGTGTGTGTGTGTGTGTATTTAAAAGAATACCATTTAAAAAATGTTAATGGAGTAATGCTTCTTCTGAGTTAAGGAGAAATATAGTTTAATCTTATTTTAAATATAGAAACTATTCTATATATCTTATGTTTGAAATTTTGTTCAAAGTCTCAATATAGAAGAAGTATTTTTATATTAAATTAATATAAACATCCATGAATACTCAGCAGTGCTTTGCTATAACTATAAAATGAAATATTTAAAAATATGAACCAAAATATATTGGCAAACTATTTTAATATAGTGTTCATTTTATTTATCATTCTCTGGGCCTACTAAGAGCCATCTTCAGATTTTTAATGGATATCAGAACTGTCCTCTTAGTTCTAAATAACATTTCTGTTAGTAAACTTCTAATACAGAAATAAAATAGTTGATTGTGAAAAGACAATGATACATTTCTGATAAACTGTAAAACTAGAGCCCGTAACATTTACGATCATAATTTAAAGTTGGATCATCTACTTCCTATTTAAAATCTTTACTCTTTTTTTATCTCTTTTTATAATTTTGATCAGATATAACTTTTTTTCATTTTCAAATTCAGACATCATAAGATTTCTCCAAGTTCATAATTTTTAAATAATATTCAGTAAAAAACAAATCTCCAAAGTTAATGATAGAGGAAGACAAAACAAATGAAAGCTAACTGTACAGATGGTACAAAAAGTCTTTACTTGTAACTTTCTATATGTCTCTTAATGAAATTATTCTCAGACCACTGAATTTAGAATCTTGGAGTAAAGTTTAGAATTGTTTAGACCTGGCTTTGAATAAATACTCTGGCACCAACTATCTGTGAGGCCTTGGCCAAATTGTTTACCTCACCAAGCTTTAGTATCTTTATCTACAAAACCACATAGGGACCTGTCAAATGCAGTTGTTATAAAGGGTACATAAGATAATATATTGCTTAGTTTATAGGGAGTCATTAATATGGTAGTTATACTCATCAATATGTCTTTTGTCACCCTTTTCTATTTTTTCTCTCTGATTAGATCCCAAAGTTTTTTTTTGTTTTTTTTCTTAATACATTTTTATTGATTTTAGAAAGGAAAGGAGAGGAAGAGAAAGATGAAAGATCAATGATGAGAGAGAATCATTGATCAGCTGCCTCCTGCACACCCACTACTGGGGATCGAGCCCATAACCCCAGGCATGTGCCATTGGCCAGAATCAAACCTGGAACCCTTCAGTACGCAGGCCAACACTATTCACTGAGCCGAACCACATAGAGAGAGATCCCAAAGTTTTCCTTATATTTCTAAATAGCTTTATAATTTTAATCATCTCACTATAATAGCCTATCATACAGGGTGTCCCCAAAAATGTATACATGCTTTAACAGCCGATAGCTCAATATTGAAAATGAAATATATTTGAATAAGCACTCTATTTGTAATTATTCTAAGTGTGTATATACATATTTTTAGGACATCCTATATGCTAGATGGCCTCAGCAACCTCCTAAATATGTTGCAGTCCTTTTCTCTCTTCCTGCTTCATTCCTATTTTGGGGGTATAGGGTTGAGCTTCCTAAGGTCTTGGAAATAAGGCTACCCTCTGAAAGTTAAACAGGATGGTATCCACATACATATAGAGGAGGTTATTTATTCTTGTATAGAAATAATAATTAGGTGTATATGAGAATAGATGTTGCCAACAGTTAAATGGATGCAACAAACCTCTTTTGAACTGACTCTAAATGATAAATTTACTGACAAATTGAAAAATCCAAAAAGATAGAGGAGGACATAAACAAATGAGAGAATATTCTGTGTTCATGGATTGTAGAATAAGCATCATTAAATTTTCCATACTACCTAAAGCAATCTATAGATTTAATGCATTACCCATTAAATACCAACAGCATATTTCACAGACTAGAACAAACTCTCCAAAAATTCATACAAAATAAAAAAATACCCCAAAGAGCCACAGCAATCTTGAGAAAGAAGAACAAAGTTGGAGGGGGCACAATACCAGATATCAAGCTATATTACAAAGCCATTGTTCTCAAAACTGCCTGGTACTGGCATAAGAACAGACATATAGACCAATGGAATAGAACAGAAAACCCAGAAATTGACCCAAGCCATAATGCTCAATTAATATTTGACAAAGAAGGCAAGAGCATACAATGGAATCAAGACAGTCTCTTTAATAAATAGTGTTGGGAAAATTGGACAGATACACACACAAAAATAAAACTAGACCACCAACTTACACCATACACAAAAATAAATTCAAAGTGGATAAAGGATTTAAATGTAAGACTGGAGATCATAAAAAACTTAGAAGAATCCATTGGCAGCAAAATATCAGAAATATGTCATAGGGAGAACCAAGATGGCGGCATAGGTAAACACCTACACTGCTGTCTCGCACAACAATTTCAAAACTACAACTAAAAGACAGAATGGACATCATCCATAACCACAGGAAAGCTGGCTGAGTGGAAATTCTACAACTAGAAGGAAAGAGAGGGGCTCACAGAGACCCAGAGGAGCTGCAAAAAGCTGAGGTATGGAGACACGTGCATGGAGAGAGCGGGTGAGGGCGAACCTGGCTGGCTTTCTCTGGCAGGAGGGAAACGGAGACTCCCAACGGCATTGAACCCCTTATCCTACAACACTAAACCCCAGGTCCAGCTGAAACTCATATGGGGGGAGTTTGGTCTGTGAAAAGGGAGAAGTTCATGGAACTTTAAGGGAGTCGCAAAAGGGCAGAAGTAAGTCAGGTGGCATACATAGCACTGCACGCAGAAGACAGACTGCTGATTGTACCGCTGGCTTTCACAAGAGGGCAAGAGACAAAGCATCCCAACTGCGCCACTTTTAACTCCACTAAACCCCAGATTTGGGCAAAACCCTGGGGACCCAGATTCATATGGTCCCAGAGCAAGCCTGCGGGGGCACACACACACACACACAGGGACTGCTCCAGTGATTACCCAGTCACATTAGATTCAGGGGCTGTGGAGGGCGGGGCCGACTGGAAGACAAGGCAGTCCATTAAGCCCTGAGACTCCATCCATCCCAAGCTCAACAGAGGCTTTTGCAGTTTTGCAAGTCTGGTATCATAAGGCTGAATCCAACATAGAAGCTCTCCTGGCATAGTGAAAATGCCAAGACAAGGGAAGAGATCACAAACAAAAGAAATGGAGGAAAACAAACGACAGGATATAGAGTTCAAAACCACGTTTATAAGGTTTTTCAAGAATATCCTAGAAAACTTGGATAAAGTTAGCGAGACCCAAGAGGAGATGAAAAATAACCAACTATAGATGGAAAAGAACCAACTAGAAATTAAACATACACTGACTGAAATTAAAAAAATATTATACAGAGATCTAACAGCAGGCTAGAGGAAGGCAATAATCAAGTCAAAAATTTGAAATACAAAGAATTACAAAACACTTAACTAGAAAAGCAAGAAGAAAAAAGAATCCAAAAATGTGAAGATAATGTAAGGAGCCTCTGGGACAGTTTCAAGCGTACCAACATCAGAATTGTGGGTGTGCCAGAAAAAGAGAGAGAGCAAGATACTGAAAACCTACCTAAAGAAATAATGACCCAAAACTTTCCACATCTGGTAAAAGAAATAGACTTACAAGTCCAGGTAGCACACAGAACCCCATATAAAAGGAATCCAAAGAGGACTACACCAAACCACATCATAATTTAACTATCAATAGCAAAAGACAAAGAGAGAATATTAAAAGCAGCAAGAGAAAAACAGTTAATTACCTACAAGGGAGCACCCATGCGACTGTCAGCTGATTTCTCAACAGAAACGATGCAGGCTAGAAGGTAATGGCAAGAAATACTCAACATGATGAATAGCAAGAATCTACAACCAAGAATACTCTATCCAGCAAAGCTATCATTCAGAATTGATGGGCAGATAAAGAGCTTCACAGATAGGAAAAAGCTAAAGGAATTCATCAACTCCAAACCAGTATTATATGAAATGCTGAAAGGTACTCTTTTAGAAGAGGAAGAAGAAAAAGGTAAAAGATAAAAAATTATGAACAACAAATACATATCTATCAACAAGTGAATCTAAAAATTAAGTGAATTAAATTTTGACCAACAGAATAAACTGGTGAATATAATAGAATCAGGAGCACAGAAAGGGAGTAGACTGATAATTCTCAGGGGTGAAGGGTATACAGGGAGAGACTGGACAAAAATCATACACCTATGGATGAGGTCAACGGGAGGGAGGTAAGGGTAGAAGGAGGGTTGGGAGCTGGGTGGAGGGGAGCTATGGAGGGGAAAAAAGAGAAACAAATGTAATAATCTGAATAATAAAGATTTAATTTAAAAAAATATGTCATAGCAATAACTTTACTGAAACAGCTCCTTGGGCAGTGGAAACTAAGAAGGAAAAAAAAAAGGGGGAATACATCAAAATAAAAAGCTTTTGCACAGCAAAAGAAACCATCAACAAAACAACAAGAAAGCCCATTGCATGGGAGAACATATTTGCCAGTGTTATTTCTGATAAGGGCCTAATCTCCAAAATTGACAGAAAAATCATTCATCTTAACAAAAGGGAAATAAACAACCCTATCAAAAAATGGGCAAAGGTCTGAGACCGGTTTGGCTCAGTGGATAGAGCGTTGGCTTGCAGACTGAAAGGTCCCAGGTTCAATTCCGTTTGGGGCCATATATCTTGCTTGCGGGCACATCTCCACTGTGGGGCATGTAGGAAGCGGCTGATGGATGTCTCTCTCCCATCGATGTTTCTGACTTTCTATCTCTCTCCCTTCCTCTCTGTAAAAAATCAATAAAATATATATATTTTTAAAAATGGGTGAAGGACTTAAATAGACACTTTTCAAAAGAAGATATACGGAAGCCCAAGAGACATATGAAAACATGTTCAAAGTCACTAATCATCTGAGAGATGCAAATCAAAACAACAATGAAGTACTATCTCACAACTGTCAGAATGGCTATCATCAACAAATTGATAAACAGGTACTGTTGTGGTGAGAATGTGCAGAAAAAGCAACCCTCGTGCACTGCTGGTTAGAATGCAAACTGACGCAGCCACTGTGAAAAACAGCATAGAGTTTCCTCAGAAAATTTAAAATGGAACTACCATTTGACCCACTTCAAGGAATATATCCCAAGAAATCAGAAACACCAATCAGAAAGAATATATGCACCCCTATGTTCATAGCAGCACAATTTACACTAGGTAAGATTTGGAAACAGCCTAAGTGCTCATCAGCAGATGAGTGGATTAAAAAACAGTGGTACATCTACACAATGGAATACTACGCTGACGTAAAGAAGAAAAAACTTACCATTTGCAGCAGCATGAGTGAACACGGAGAATATTATGCTAAGTGAAATAAGCCAGTTGGAGAAAGAAATATCAAATGATCTCCCTCATTTGTAGAATATAATGAACATCATAAACTGATGATCAAAAATAGATCCAGAGACAGAGAAGCATTGGACAGACTGTTAGACTTCAGAGGGAAGGGGAAGAGGTGTAAGAGATCAACCAAAGAACTTGTATGTATGCATATAAACAATGGACACAGACGCTAAGGGGATGAGGAAATGTGCTGGGTGGTGGGGGGTGGGAGGGGTCGGGGAGTTGTCAACTGTCGAAAAAGGGGACATATGTGGTACTATATGTAATAATTTAAACAATAAAAATTTTTAAAAACTAAAAAATAGATAAACTCTGTTACCTAACCACCAATTTTCCTCTTTTTATTCTTCAGAATGCAGCTAGAATTGTCCGTGCTCTTTTTGAAATTGCTCTGAGGAAACGTTGGCCTGCTATGACCTACAAGCTCCTGAATCTTAGTAAAGTCATTGACAAGAGGCTGTGGGGTTGGGCTAGCCCTTTGAGACAGTTTTCAGTCTTACCCCCACACATTCTAACAAGATTAGAAGAAAAAAATCTTACTGTGGATAAGCTGAAAGACATGAGGAAAGATGAAATAGGTAAGAAGGAAGCAAAAATGTTTTAATGTGTTCTGTGCAATAAAATATTCCACTGCATGTATAAGTATTGTGAATTTTCACATTGCTCAAGATATATTTTTATTATTTTTATGACATTTCTTTTGTATTTATCTAAATTCTAATAGAAGTCCCTCCAAATTTTATGATGTCACTTGAAAGAATTAGCAGTTAAATGGAATGTAGATCATCACATCCATAAGTTGTGTATTTTACAAATGGAATCCCAGCTATAAATAATGACAATTAGTCAAAAAAGCTTATCCTCAATTTATTTTTTAGTATTTAATTCATTTTAAATTCTTTTGTTATATATATTAGTAGTAGTATATTAAAAAATATGTGCACATTTCTTTAAACTTTGTCATTGTACACATATGTATCTTTAAACCCTGTTGTTACTGGGTCATCAGACCAAGTAGCATTTAGACTTCTGCTTTTTTTTCCATATAAAATTATTCCAACTTTCATTTCCACATACCTTAATATTTTATTGGACAAACCTACAATGCATTGATTAGGTGATATTTCAGATTTTAAGTGGGTAGATATTACATATGAAGGGGTTAACTAAACAAAAATAAGAGCAAGGATTGCTGCTTCAAAAGGTCCAAAGACGTGAAGAGAGGCTGAAATAGTTACTTCACTTGTAGTAAGAAGAACACTTCTAAGACAGAAAGGAAGTACCAATTTAAATAGAAATGAATGATATTAACTAGGGAAATTGAGAGTATTCACATTGGGAATATCATATGTAAATATGTTATCAAAATAAAGAAAATCCACTTTAATTTCAAATTTGAATGAACATAAAACATTTTATTTATTCATAAGTCTGCTTTAAAAATGATGGACAGCCAAGAAATATTGATATTATAAACTAATATAAAATAATATTGAATGGAAAAAGAATTGAAAAATTAAAATATATATAACCTATTTCCACTTAGTTGTTTGAACTAGAATAGGAAAATGTTTATAGTGACATCTATTTCTGACTCCCCCACCCACTCTGGGACTCACATACATATGTCTATATTTTGAATCTGATCATTTATGAAAAATATGTGTAAGTGCTAGACTGACCATATTTAATATTTTATCTTTTACGATTTTTTTGGAAATGGGCTTGGATGGATGGGGGTTGTGTTTTATTATTAGAGCCTTTCCCATTATATAGATTTCTGAAATAGAGCTTGTATAAATTAATGGCTGTTTTCAAAAACCACTAAATATTTTTATGATGTATCATAAGCTAGCTAGAAGAAAAGAGGAACTGTTTATAGTAGTTTAAACACTATTAAGTTTCAGTAATTTTAAGAACCCTATTAATAGCTGAAGAAACCTTGATACTAGTTTTCAGAGCTATAAATTGCTAATTCAAGTTAACTATTACAAAATATGCAAACATGCCAGATCAAGAATGTCAACTATTCTCCATAGCAAATCAAAAACGAAGCAATAAAATCACCTTCTCTGAATTCCCATTTACAAGTCAGATTATATTGCTTTTATTCTGTCTGGACACATTTCTTCTATGTGATGTTTTCCTTGTAGGTCACATGCTGCATCATGTGAATATTGGACTCAAGGTCAAACAGTGTGTTCATCAGATTCCTTCTGTTACAATGGAAGCTTCCATTCAGCCCATCACACGGACTGTGCTCCGAGTGACACTGAGCATCTGTGCTGATTTCACCTGGAATGATCAGGTAGAAGGGGACAATACCTAACTCAATGTTCTGCAAAATGTCTCTGCTGCACATTCAACCATACCTTCTTACATCTGTCCTTAGGCACTGAGAAGATTCTCTGAAAAAATATATATTAAGGACTCATTTAAAACATTGTAGTAATATTTACTTTCATCCTTGAAAAAAATGTGTGGCATAATATATTAATACTACAGGCCCAGTGCATGGATTTATGCACCAGTGTGGTCCCTCAGCCTGACCTGTGCCCTCTCGAAACCCAAACCCTTGGGGGATGTCAGAGAATTGGAAACTGGCAGTCTGAGATCCCCTGAGGCATATTGTAGTGTGCAAAGTGGCAGGTGGCCAGGGAAGAGCTCAGGGAGGAGGTCAAGCTGGCCCAGGCACTGTGCCACTCCCACTCATCCCGGCCCTGCTGTGCCTGCTGTTGCTGCCACTCGGTAAGCTTGCTGAATGGTGTTGCCACTGTGGTAGCATACTGACCACCAGGGAGCAGCTCCTGCATTGAATATCTGTGCCCTAGTGGTTAGTGCACATCATAGCAACCAGCCAAACGGTTGACTGGTTGCTTCGGGTTTTATATATATAGATGTTAACCTGTGAGACCTCTTCAGAATATCTTGGAAAGCTAAAATTTTAACATTGAACAGTCTTTTAGTGGATTCAGCTTGATAGGGATTTTGCATAAATCTGACTTCTTTCATTTTTTCTGTTATCTTTAGGTTTGCCATCTCTACTTATTCTGTCATTTTAGCCTACTAAAAATTCAAGGTTCTCCATGTTGAAGGAGCAAACCCTTTTTAAATTCTAATGCTTCTCTAACTATACTGTCTTCTTTTCTTTACCATTAGACTTATAGAAAGAGTGTTCTACATTTTCTCCTGGTCATCTATTTCTTTCCAGCTGAGACTACTATTATCATCAAGGATCCACAAAGACTGACTGATTGCCATAATAAATGGCTTTTTTTTTAATTTACTTTTTTTCTCTGAACATTCAGCACTATATATAGCCCTTTAAAATGTCTTTCCTTGGCTCCCATTACATTCCTGTTTTTGTTTTCGCCCCTTCTTCTGTTCTTTCTTCAATACCTTAGATGTTATTATATATATGTGAAGTTCCACTCTGGATTTTCTTCTTATTCATCAGTATTTTTTAAGGTCTGTCTTTATGCTGTTACTATGTAGAGAGTAGAATAGAGTTATAGATAAGCAAGTAAGATTCAATCCTTTCTTTAAAGAAGCTTGTAGAGGAAGGAAGGCAAGTAAATCAGTAATGTACTATAGCAATATTTACTTTACATGATTATTATAAGTGTATGCAGATTCTTTTTGCATTACGTGACCTTCGTATATCTGTAATCTAAATGAGTTTTATTCATACTCTAAAATTACACAACCATATTCCTAACCCAAATCTACTGTTGGTCTTAAAATAGTCTAACCTTTAATTTCTTCAGTTTCCTTGTCCGTAAACATAATAATTATCTTACAGAATTCCTATGAGAACTAGATGATACAAAATTATATTTAATATTTCTATCCAAAATTTTACATAAAATATAAAATAGTAGTTAGCCATAAACTCATATTTCAAGTTTTATATTTAATGTAGTGTTTTTGAAATGCATAAAACTTTCATATTTTTTCCACAGTTTTCTTCTGTCAGTATTCATAATAAAGACTCCCACAGTTTGGTTTAATTCATCAGTAACTCTTAATTAGAATACTGTTGGCTACAAGGATAAAAACATGACTTGTCTCAAACTGACTCAAACAAGAAAATATATTATCTTTCACAATAAAAGGCAGGTAGAATAAGCCATAAAGATGATTGAGTTTTCTATCTAATCATATAATTCAGGGCTTAGGGTCTGCATATATTTTTGCTCTGCTGACACTGTTATATACTCCCTAAATGTTTTCATGTTTTTTATTTTTTATAGTTTTAAAAAATTATCACCTGAGGATATGTTTATTGATTTGAGAGAGAGAGAAACCTCAATTTGAGAGAGAAATCTTAATTGGTTGCTTCCCATACATGTCCCAACCAGGGATGTGTCCTGACCAGGATCAAACCTGCAATCTTTTTGGTATATGGAGTAATTTTCCAACCAACTGAGCCACCAGGCCAACGCATATTTTCATGCTTCTCTGTTCACATTTAAAGAGAGAAGGAAACATCCCACTGTACCAGCCCAGAGCATGAACTATAAGATCTTTTCTTTAGTCTAATTGGGCCAGTACTGGGCATGTGCCTATCCTTACCACAATCCTCATGAGGAACGCCATAAGCTGATAAGTTTATGCTAATCAAAATTGTTTCAGGAAATGGGCTCCTCTTCTGAGTCACTTGAAAGAGATGAATACTGAATAAGAATGGACTTATTTTAGGAAAAACAGGAAATTAATATTTCAAAAATGGTATCCAATGGAGTGTGATTTGTCTATAAAAAAGAAATGAAGTACTGATGTATACTTTAATATGAATGACTTTAGAAACATTATAGTAAGTGAAAGAAGCCAGATACAGATGATCACATATTAAATGATTCCACTTATATGAGATGCCAGGATAGGCAGATTTATAGAGAAAAAAGTAGATGTGATTGTCAAGGGATGGAGGTTGGGGGGATGGGGAAAGATAGGTATTGACTTCTAATGAGCTTAAGTTTTTTTTTAGGATGATGAAAATATTCTAAAACTTGATTATAGAGATGATTATACAACTTTGTAAATATATTAAAACCATTGAATTCTATTTTATATGTAAACTTTGATATAGCAATGAAATTGTTGAAAACAATGGGTTCTGGGTATGCAAATAACAGTATATTTCTTACTTGAGTTACAATATCCATAGTATAAAAATACTATTTTTCTTCTAGGTCCATGGGACAGTAGGAGAACCCTGGTGGATTTGGGTAGAAGATCCTACAAATGATCATATTTATCATTCAGAGTATTTTCTAGTTCTTAAAAAACAGGTAAACATCTATGTATGGCCAAATCCTTATTATGTTGCTATCATTAAGTAGAAAATGTAAACTAACAATTTCTACTTTTACTTATTTTTCTATAATTTCTAGTGTCATTAAAGCTTTATTTATATTTTTCATGATTTTAAAAGAAAACGATACTTAAATGTTACAGTATTGATATATTCAATGTGATCTTAGTTTGAGAAATTGAATTGTAATTTTTATCATAATTTGAGGCATGGCTTTCAGATGGGTGGAATATTTGAAATAAGTGAAATAAATAATATGAAAAGTTAAATATATAAGAAATAAGAACTTCAGATGCTACATAACACTATACTAAATAGTATTGAAACACATTGTGATTTTTTAAAAAAAATTTGAACACAAAACTCAGCTTTATTTACATAAAAACAATGGCAAAAAGGATAGGAGAAAGGGAGGAAAAAAATGAAAGTCCAGAAAGGTAAGAGACACATAGTAAAGTGAGATTCTTAAAGGGGTCCATCTAATCACTGCCTTACAAAAGGTAAGTTTCAAATTAACATTTCATAACTCTCACTTTTCAGATACAATTAACAAACAATAATCATCAAATATGGCATTCCTTTTAAAATTATCTATGAAGCCCACGAGAAACTCAGTTTGATGCTAATACATCTGACTCTGACATTTCATTCCTAATTTTTCTTTATCAAAGAGAAAGCAGGCTTCAGGCTGGGAGCCTTGGATGAGAGCAGTAGAATTGATAGCAATGTTTTGTCTTCATTTCATTTGTCTTCATAATTATCCTCTATTATGCCAAGTAGTTCTGTTTTTTCCATCTAAGTGATTAAATAAAAATATTAAATAAAAATCATGCAGTTAAGTAATTAAATGAATAAAGTTTGGGAAATTCTGATAAAAAGTTGAATTGCTGACCTGTTAAATCATGATAATATGCATTGTAAATAATATAAATTGAGTGTAACTATCACCTTCTGCCATGTCAAGTAGCCTCAGAAGGGAACCACCCACAAGTTCCTGAAATACTTGGATATCTCAGCTATTTAGAAATCCAAGACATTTTCTTTATCTCTGGTACATATTGCTGTAGATATAATTGTTTTAACAATAGACTAATAGGACCTTATGATATTAGAATACCCATATTCATTTTAGATTTTATTTCACATTAGGTCATTAGTAAAGAAGCTCAACTACTGGTATTTACAATCCCTATTTTTGAACCTTTGCCTTCCCAATACTACATCCGAGCAGTGTCTGATAGATGGTTAGGAGCTGAGGCTGTGTGTATTATCAACTTTCAACATCTGATTCTCCCAGAGAGACATCCTCCTCATACAGGTAAAATATTAAATAATAATTTGAAATATAGATATTCCAAAATTGTTGTTTTAGTTAATGTTGAAAAGCATCTATACTTTAAAATTGTTTGAATCTGGATTGAAATCCTACTTATTATAGTTCAAGTCCATTTTAGTTTACATTGGCTAGACCAACAGTTCACTTGACCACTCTAATTTGACCAGTTGTCTAATAGATCAAAAGTAATTTGTTATAGCAACCATTATAGTACTGAAGTTTACAAATGGCTTTCATTTTCTACAAATTGGAGTAGTTTTAGTTTTGTTCTGTAACGTTGAATGTTTTTAATACACCTCTCATTCACATTACTTCCCTGATTAGTAAAGAAAGATATGGCACTGTAGTTGATTTAGGGGTAACTCCCCCCCCAAAAAAAAAATATCCAATGGGTCAATATTATAAATGTGGTAATAGGGGGAAAAAAAGACCTGTAACTAGTATATAAGAATTTATGTTAAGCTTTTTTTCCCTCTAAAGAATTAAGGTTTGTTTTAATTTATTCCTAAGATACAGTATTCAGTAGTGTGTATATTTTCCAGTTCTTGTTAAACACTACCTGATGCATCTTTTCAGAATTACTGGATCTTCAGCCTTTACCAATCACGGCTTTGGGGTGTGAAGCATATGAAGCACTATACAACTTTAGCCACTTTAACCCTGTGCAGACACAAATATTTCATACACTGTATCACACAGACTGCAATGTCCTACTTGGAGCACCCACTGGGTCGGGAAAGACTGTTGCAGCTGAATTAGCCATTTTCAGAGTCTTCAACAAGTACCCTACTTCAAAGGTTTGTCTGAAAGAATCACCGGCTTACATTCAATTAGAAAAAAGCATTTTGTGATCTGTATATTAGTCCATTCTAAATATACTGGCAGGTCTCTGTGAAAAGCTTTGTTATTCTCTTAGGAAATCTTTCTGGGTGGTGGAGGGATGTTTGGGGGAAGAGGGAGGTGGAGATCAGTATTACAGAAACTGGCCACCAGAGCATTTACCTTAAATTTTGGAGACTTCTAGTTCAATTTCTAATATACATAATGGTACTCGCATGTCCTTTCCTTGTCATAAGATATCTATACTTACTCAAATCTTTATTGTAAGATGCCAAATTCATAACCATATTTATAAGATATATAATGATTAATAGTCCAAAGTCTTTACTATGAAGAAAGTGCAAATACTTTAAAAAATACAGTTTGATCATATATAGAAATGTAGAGGTAGCTTTTATTCCACTTTTCTCTAAGTGACCATATCATTTTGTAATGTAAAATAACATGGCAAGTCAAACACGTATTGATTTTCAGTATTCTTAAAATGCAAAATACAGTTTAAAAATATTATTTTTTAGGAAATCTGATTCATAGTTGTGGTTGTAATTATGTGCTATTTTTCTGATTTAATTATTTTAGAAATCTTTTAACTTCCTTTTTTAGTGACTTCTAATTAGTGGCTTTTCTTCCCTGATTGGTTTTCCTACTTCTCAGTGATTATTGGTCCATTAATATACTAGTAGAACTCTACTCTAAATGTAAAACATTTTAGAGAGGAAAGCATTATTTTTCAGTGAATAATCTATATGTAAATTTGGATTATTAGGACAGTTTGTTTTTCAAAAAAATAAAAATAAAAAAGATAACACCTGAACTATACTCATAACTAACATCTTCCATAAAAATCTACATTAAAATTTAAACAAGCAGATTATTTCTCTTCCAAATTTTAAAATTTGTAACCTTTTTCATGAAAAAGTTACAACTCCTTGTCCTAACTGGTTTGGCTCAGTGGATAGAGTGTCAGCCTGCAGACTCAAGGGTTTCAGGTTCGATTCCATGGGCATGTACATTGGTTGCGGGCATATGCCCGGTAAGGAATGTGCAGGAGGCAGCTGATCGATGTTTCTCTCTCATTGATGTTCCTAACTCTCTATTCCTCTCCCTTTCTCTCTGTAAAAAAATCAATAAAATATATTTTAAAAAGAAAAGTTACAACTCCAATGACTCTTGACTATAATTCCAGGAAAAACTTATTTTCATCCAAACCCCATTTTCTCTCTTGAATATATTGTCTCATTTTTTAAATTATATTAGAAGATAATTTTACTATAAAATACTTTTTGTAAAAATTGCCTTTGGTGCTTCTTAGAAAATATTTAAAATTTTCTGTCAGTATTTTTATGCTGTATTATATTTACCAGTAAGTCTTACGTTAAATAAATGTAAATTGAGTTAATGATTTTTTCCCATTAATTTAAAATTTTAAGTTTTTCAGTACTAAAAAATAAATTTAAAGCCATTGTCATAATTTGATAAATTTTACAGTTTACCTTTATTCGAAACTACTGTCACCATTTTCATAAGAGTCTTTTTTGCCCCCCACCATCCTTTAGGCAGTATATATTGCACCCCTGAAAGCCCTAGTACGTGAAAGAATGGATGATTGGAAAGTTAGAATAGAAGAAAAACTTGGTAAAAAGTAAGTTCTTATTTTTTTCAAAAGATATGCTGTGAATAATCTGAAGAGACCAACAAATAAAAGACTTGCAAAAAAACGAATGTTTTTGCAGTGATTTCCATAGCCTATTAAATTAAAGCAGGGGTGGAGAACTTCCACGGGTAGGCTGGCTTACAAAGCCTATGAAATTATTTGATCTGACCTTGCCAAAGGCATTAGGGATATATTAAATGTTTGACCAAATATAGCAGGCTAATATGGTTGACTAAGGCCCAGTACACGAAATTCATGCATGAATGGGGGAGGGGAGGATGTGTCCCTCAGCTCATCCTGCACACTCTCCAATCTGGGACCCCTTGAGGGATGTCCGACTGCCCATTTAAACAGGCATTTGGACATCCCTCTCACAATCCAGGTCTGCTGACTCCCAACCACTTGCCTTCCTGATTGCCCCTAACTGCTTCTTCCTGTCAGCCTGATCACCCCTAATCACTCCCCTGCCAGTCTGATCGATGCCTAACTGCTCCCCTGCCAGCCTGATTGCCTCTAACTGCCCTTCCCCTGCTGGCCTGGTCACCCCCAACTATCCTCCCCTGCTGACCATCTTGTGGTCACCATCTTGTGTCCACAAGGGGGTGGCCATCTTATGTGTTGGAGGGATGGTTAATTTGCGTGTTACTCTTTTATTAGATAGTATAATTTTGTATGACCTGTAAATGATGTTATAAATATTCACATGGCCCTTGGCAGAGAAAAGGCTCATCCCTGCTTTAGACTCATTGAACATTTTAGAAATCAAAGGGAGATAAAATAGTTTTTAGCATTATAAAATTTTACTTTGTAAGATGTATTTTAGCCTTTCCAAGGTCATATGTTACTTAAAAAGTTAACAGGATAATTTTTATTGCTCTCCAGAGTTATTGAACTAACAGGGGATGTGACTCCTGATATGAAATCCATTGCCAAAGCTGACCTTATTGTCACCACACCAGAGAAATGGGATGGAGTCAGCAGAAGCTGGCAAAATAGGAACTATGTAAAGCAAGTCACGATTCTTATTATAGACGAGATCCATCTGCTTGGTGGGTACCACTGCATCTGTTGTTATTTTACAAAATTTGACTCTCTTACCTGAATCAACCAACATAAATATTTACTAAATGATTTATGTGCATTACTCTAATTTCTTAGGGGAGGAAAGAGGCCCTGTTCTAGAAGTCATTGTCTCTCGGACGAATTTCATCTCATCACACACAGAAAAGCCTGTTAGAGTAGTTGGACTATCAACTGCATTAGCTAATGCCAGAGACCTTGCTGACTGGCTCAATATTCGTCAGGTATATGGAAGATGGATAAATCAGACTTTCAATAATGTGGCTTAGGCGGCCTCATTTAGGAGGCAGTCTAACATTATAAACGTAAATATAAAAACTGAAAATGCTTTCTCTCTCATTTTTTCTCTAGATGGGCTTATTCAACTTCCGACCATCAGTGCGCCCAGTTCCACTGGAAGTTCACATTCAAGGCTTCCCGGGTCAACATTACTGTCCCCGTATGGCTAGTATGAATAAGCCCACATTTCAGGGTAAGCTCCGGATTCTTAGAATGAATAGCAACCATTGTGTGGTAGTCTTTAAGTGCATTCTAAATAATTTGAGTTTTTAGAAAGGTTGATACTGCTACACCTTCTACCGAAATCTAAAACTACCTCAACTATTCATGAATCTATATACATAATAACTTAAGCAACTGGCCTGTCAACCGACTAATAGCTATAACATGCACTGACCACAAGGGGGGAGATGGTCAATGCATGAGCTACCAAGCTGTGGTCATTTGGCAGCAGCAGTTCTTGGGTGACACGCCCAGAACCAGAAAGGAGGGAGCCCAGTTCTAGGGTCCGTCACCCGAGAACCGCCCTCTCACAATCTGGGACCCCTCAGGAAATGTTAGAGAGCTTGTTTTGGCTCCATCCCCACAGGCCAGGCCGAGGGAACCCACTGGTGCAGGAATCTGTGCACCGGACCTCTAGTATAAATACAAGTTGAATTATCTGTTGAAAATTAGATTTACAAATGATAAGACATTTGTAGTAGAATAAATGTATATCATTTAAAATAGTAAATCAATTTAAAAATCTGTTAAGATGTTTTCTTATGGAAGTGGCTTGAGCAAATGATAAATAGAAGCCACCATAAAAAACAGAACCATATAATCTTAATTTTTACCAGAAACCATAAAACTTATAAATGTCATTACTTTTTTTGCTTCTGTTACTGTGTTTTGTTTTTTTTGTTTTCCCCTCTCTAAAAAATTAGGCAAGCAGAAAAGCTTTCAGAATAACACTCTTACCTTATAGAAACATGTTTTATTTAGGCTGCATAAGGAATATTTATTATATCAATTAAAAATAACCTCCAAAATAAATTTTCTAATGTGAACGGCTGTTGATTGTTGGGAGGTGACTTTTTAGCTGCTGTAATTAGCCTTATGACAGAAGCAAAGTATTGATTGTGAACTAGAGACCAATCTTGGCAGTTCAGATTATTTACACCTCCACAGAAGCATTGTACAAAATCACTAATGAACAATAAATCTGCTGTGCGCTGTTCAGGCACACCTGTTCTTGCAGCAGCAAAAATCCATTAAATGGTGAGGTTTAAAAAAGAGACATTCATTCACGATTATGTGTTCAAATGATACCAATATTGTACTAATGTGTATTTTAAACATTGTATATCTAATATGACTTATCAAAGCATTGCCATCTACGTTCTGTAATATTCTGATAAACTTGAAAAATAAATCAGTTTAATTTTTAGAGTATATATTGTTGAGACTGCTTATATTTATTTAAAAAGTGGCTGATTGTATACCAATGATTGAAATGAAGCCATCTGCATTGTGTAAATCAGTAGTAAAGAACTGAAATACTTACACTTCTGTAGATATGGTATAGGTACAGCAGCTATATTTATAAGCTATTTAATTTTGCCTGTAGCAGATCACTATATTGTTGCGACTGCTATTTAAAAAGTGGCTGATTGTATACCAATGATTGAAATGAAGCAATCTGCATTGCATAAATCAATAGTAAAGAACTGAAATACTTAGACACTTCTGTAGATATGGTATAGGTACAGCAGCTAAATTTATAAGCTATTTAATTATGCCTGTAGCAGATCACTATATTTCTTTGAGTTTAGAAATAAGATTTTATGATAGCTTTATACTCACTATTAGAGTATAAATATAGTCAAGGTCATGTCAACAATCTTAAGACTCAGTTTTTAATCACCTCATTTATGTGTGTCAACTCCCCAGGGGCCATCACGCAGACATGGGCTCAGGCCTAGAGTTCTCTTCAGCTCTCTTCTGCGTTCTCTTATCTTCCTACTAGAAAACCTTACACATTTTAAGGAAAATATTCGTCTGGCTTATCTCTTACTAGTTTGTCTATACAAATTCTCTTAATTTTCCCTCTAATGTGAACAGAGCAAAACTAAAAAGAACTTTTTGTGGCAGGACCTGATTCTCTCTCCACATCCCAGGACCAGTTAACTCTGTAATACATTTCTCAGGCAAGCAGAGAACCAACTCAGAAACAGAAAACACAATGTGAGATCCAGTACCAATATACAGCTATTATTGGAGAGCCTCTGCTTCTTAGTATCTCCTTCCTCGGCAGCTCAGAACAGACCTGGGAGCCAGCAAAGTTAACTCTTCCCTGTCGCAGGCAGTGTGCTCCCTCAGGGCCAGCTACCTTCCCTCTGCTGTCTTTTCTAAAATATGCTGTCAGTCTATTTGATACCTCAGAAATGCTATGATTCATGACTAAATTAAGAATTGACTTAACTAACTTACAACATTAGCTGTCCTATATCCCTTTGATATTCTAATAAATTCTGATTTTAGTGTAAATTGCTTATTATTTTATTTTCCATAACTTTTTAACAGCAATTAGAAGCCATTCTCCAGCCAAACCTGTCTTGATATTTGTCTCATCAAGGCGTCAAACTCGTCTTACGGCTTTGGAATTGATAGCTTTTCTGGCTACTGAAGAAGATCCGAAGCAGTGGCTGAATATGGATGAAAGAGAGGTAAGTATATTTCTACTTCATATAAATGTCAAATTAGTTTGTATTGTAATGTAATAGAAATTAACATTTAATTATGTTTAGTTTTAATCTAAACTAAAAGTTTAGTATAACATTACAGAATTTTTTTAACCATCTTAATACTATTAACATTTTGATATATTAGATAAAAAATAAATAGTGGAAGAAGGCTAAAAATTTTTATATTTATCCTCATAGTTTTCTCTTTAACATCATTACCTGTACATGTTAATATTCATTATCATCACCTGTATATTTTAATATTCAACTAAGTTTTCATAATATTTGTTTACTACCATGAAGGAATTTATCAATTTGTAAAATAAACTTTTTAAAAAATATCTAACATGACCATTTTTAAAAACTTAATAATTTAGGAAACACTAAATATATAAAAATTAAAAAGCCATTGTTATCCTTTAACCAAGTAATAACCATCATTAAAATTTTAAGCCATTATAATTTTTGTATCCACATAATTATGTTAATTATGTAAATAAAGCTATATCAAGGAAATAATTCTAAATAATTATATTAATTTTGTACCTTCTCAATTGTATTTTCCTGCTATAATTAAGTAATCACACACCGTTATTACTATAGGGCTTTTTATTTAGAATTATGTCCTCAGTATAGATTTCTAAATTTTAAAATTAGTGGATCAAATAATTCCAATATATTTATAACTTCATATATACTGCTAATTTTTCTAAAAGGGCTGTACCATTGAATGTTATCACCATTCATGTATGAAGTATGAATTATCAGCAGTATATCTGAGAGTGACAGTTTTACCACATTCTCACTTATTGTAATTTATTGATATATTATAGATAAAATGTTTCTTCCTATTTATTTCTTCAATGTGTACCTTGGTTTTTGTGTACTGGAACTTCTTTTTTCATACATATGTTTACTCATTGTCTATTTTTTCTCTAGTTTGTCTTTTTATTCCTCTGGGTTTTATCTTTTGCAGAACTTTATATGACATCATTTTTTCCATTCATATTTATTACTATATACATATTAATCTTTCATCTGCTTTATTAGTTAAAATTTTGCTAGTCTAATTCATTGATGTCTTTTTATCTTACTAGTTTTTACAAACATAAGTTTTTTCATTTTATAAAATACAATCTGTTAATGTGGTTCTATTCCTCAGTGTAGTTATATTTAGTGAGTTTCCTTCCTTATACTTTTCCATTTAAAAAAATATATTTTTCTAGTTGGAGTTAAGATGAAAAAGTAGATGAAATCACTAATAAAAATAATTGCATTGTCTACCTTCTTCCTCCCTATCTCCCCTTTCTCATTTCATGCAGCCTGAAAAACAATAAGACAGTGTTCTAGGCTGCTAGTATCCAGTCTCAACAGTTTGTATTTTCTCTCCTACTTCCCATGAATTCTTTAGGGTTAGTATACCTGTTGGATGATACTGTATGTATTACAGTAATACGTTAATTAATGATAGTTAACTAATATTTCAAAATGTCTCTGCATAGCACCACAGATGACTTTATTTACTAATAAGTAGCAGACCTTAACATTAGTTTCATGTAAAAGGTATCACATGACTCTTTGAAGTAGAGTGAAAGCTATCATTTTATCTTTTGAGTTTCGTCATTACTTCCTTAATGTTACTTGTATATGTGTACCAAATATTTTTCAAGATAATAATTTAAGATCAAAATAATTTAGTCAAAAGGTTTTTTGTACTCTGTTATTTAATTAGCATGCCCCAGTAATCACTCTGTTGAGTCTAAACAGTATCTTGATTAGGAAGAAAATACTAAAAAATTAGATATATGGAATATTGAGTTTAGTTTATGTAGAGTATAGAGCCAAGCTTAATTTTTTTCTCTTTTGTTATATTTCTAAGTGTTCCAAATAGAGATTTTTCTTTGATGTCAAGGTACAAAGTACATACCTATTGGACACATTTGGGATATTGCCTGAAAAAAAAAAAAAAATATATATATATATATATATATATATATATATATAGCTGTGCGTTTAGCACATGTGTGACTCACGTTAGCTTCAAATGTGAACCTCATGTGCTCTTTCCAGATACAGTGCAACTGAACTATGTTTTTTTTCATTTTAATGTTCGAGACCTAAGGAACTACGTACGGACAGCACAGCCATTGTATAAAGTTATTTTCCTGATTTGTATTATTTATCAGCACAAAAATTTCTCAAAGAAGCTAATTAGAAATCATATTATTTACTTGCATGATTTCTGCTACTTTGTAGTTTCATTGCTACAATAGGACAGCTAGAGACAGTATTATGTTTCACCAAGCCCATCTCAAGACCAAGACAACGGGCTTTGTTTTATTCCTGCCTCTAAAAGCAATCACCTTTCAAATAAAAATTTTAGAGGATTTGCAGCTGATTACTATGAGAATTCCATCTATACCAAAACCTATATAACAGGTGTTTTCGTTGTGAACACCCTAAAAATCTTAAAATAGGAGGATTTTTTAACACTTCAACCCTTGTGTTACTTTCCATATATCCTGGGCCAGAAGTTAAGTGCACTTCCTGTTGCTGCTGCTTGTATGGTCTCAGATGGGTGTTCTGTGACAGGACATAGGTACTTTGGGTAGGACTCCAGTGTTGACAACGTGAGCATTCAAAGGAAGCAGGGTAAACACAAAAGCAGTGATCCTGCAGCTGTGGAGCAGGGTGTCCATGGAATAGGACAGCATCAAAATTATTCTGCAGTTGAATGGTGTTAAGTCAGGAAGTGATCTTAGATATGGAGGTGGAAGGGATGGTAAGAAAAGAAAGCTAAGGCAAATCTGAAGAAGATGGACAGAAAGAATATGACTAGCAAAGGCAGGACAAGTTATTCATGTCTATCCAGTAAAGTTTCAATTATCCATCTATCCAGTAAAGTTTCAAAGTAAAGTATTAGGAAGAACCCCTTCAAATGTATCATTGATGTGAAATACGAGGAAGCCTCAAAAGTTATCCCTTTCATATTTGCCATTATGAAGTAATTGCATCATTTTTTTTGGAATCAATTCTTCATCATAATTTTAAAACTCATGGGAAAATGCTCCCATGACCCTTGAATTCTCAGTTTGACAGCCACCACTTCCACCATTAACCTCAAACTGTTGGGGAGTTTTTACATTAAGCTCTCAAGCATTGAATTCAAGACAGAAACAACAGAATGCCTGAACTTCATTCTATAGCATGCAGCAACAATAAGGACTATCTTCCTCTCTCTGACCTCTCTTGTAGAAGGAGATGCTCAGATACTAGGTATTTGTGAACAGCAAAAATTTGTCACATTTCTTTACCTACCCAAACTCATTCATACACCATTCCCTTCATACCTATGTAAAAAATCCATATGGAAAAGAATAATTCAAGGGAACAGGATGGGCTGAAAGTGGTAGTAGAATGTTGTACATTAATATAGTGGAGAGGCCTCTCTGATGAGGACACGAGGAAGGAAGAAAGGAAGGAAGAAAGGGAGGGAGGGAGGGGAGGGAGAGGAGGGGAAGGGAGAAACAAAGGCAGATACCTAAGAAAGGGGTGTTCCTGAGCATTAAAAGGTTGTAGACTAAACAAGTTACATACTCTAACTTATATGTATTTTAAGATCACTTTTGCTGTTTAGTGGAAAATGGGTTTAAATGGATATAAGTATGGAATTGATGGTGGTGACCTGAGGGCCACTAGGGTGGTGACAATGGGAATGAAAAGATGCTTTGGGCTGGATTCAATAGTACTGTCGGATAAATAAGGAGTGGATGTTGAGAAAAAGAAAACAAGAATGGCTCCCCAGTTATTAACTCTAAACATCTGAGTAAATAATGATGTCATTTACTAAAATGGAGAGAGCTGAGAGGATGGGCTAGAAAGGAAGGACAGATTTTATTTTTTATTAAAAAGTTATATTTTGGACACATTAATTTGTATGTCCAAGATTTTCAAATGGAGATTTCAAGGCAATTAGATGTAGGAAGTCTGTATTCCACAGAAGGTGTGAGATGGACATGTGAACTTGAGACCACACAATAGAGCAACCTTGATATTTATTTTTTTATTCAATTTATTGGAGTGACGTTGTTCACAAAATCATACAGCTTTCAAGTACACAAGTATATCTAAACAAAACATCATCTGCACACTGCATTGTGGACCCAAAGCAAAATCTCTTTCCTTCCCTATTTATCCCCCTTTTTATCCCCCCACCCCTTCCCTTTCCCTCTGGCTGTCACCACACTGTACATATAACATAGACACAGACACTAGTGTGTGGTGATAGAAACAGTCTTTAAACTCAGGTAAGTGCATGAGTCCCTGAGACAGAGGAAAGAACCAGAGGGCAGCCCTTGAGGGACTCCTCACTGTGAGCTTAGGCAGAAAGTGGGAAGCAGGCAAAGGCTACTGAGCAAATGATGCCAGTGAAGAAGTGTTCTAAAACACCGTGGCAGAGAGGGTTTCGTGAAGGAAGGAGTGCTTGACTGCATCAAATGTTAATGGAGTGCAGTGATGTGAGAGCAGAGAAACTCCCCTGGGATTTAGTACTTGGATGTGTTGGAAGGACTTGGCAAGCGGAGTCAGTGACATGTTGTGAACAGAAGTCAGCATGGGATGAGTTGAGGAATAAATGGGTGGGAGGAGAAGGAAATGAAAGCAAATAGGACATACAGCTTCTAGAATCTCTGCTATGTAACTTAATTAATGTTAAAATTTAGCACCTAACAAGTATGGTCTTTTGGTTTTCACCAGATAGTCTGCAGTCTGGTCCCACATGCAAGGGGGAATGGTGCTAGGATCTGGATAGTTGCCAGCCAGCACTAACAGATAAAAGAGCAGAGGGAAAACCCTTTCTTTTAAATGGCTGTAGTGATTAAAAGCTCAGAATGCTGCCCTACTTCATCTGATAACTTGGATGAGATGCCTGTCTAGGGTGAGAGAGCAGAACTATGTCTGGATGTGAGACTTTAGTCCTGCTTACATTATTCCCCCTTAACTCCTCTATGTATCTCACACTGTAATTAGCAGCAGTCTTACTTCATACTGTTAGTAATATAGAGTGCAGTATTATTCTGAGTTTCAGGCATCCACTGGGCAGTTTTAGAAATGTCCCCGCAGATAAGGGGGACTACTGTACACTAAACCTGATTTTAAAAATATGCTAATTCATAATTTTTTACTCAATGCTTCAAAGTGAATTTATGAAAAACTAACATAGGTGTAGATAGGAGTACTCTCATGAAAAACAAGATTGGTATTTTCACATGCCTGATGGTAAAGGAATTTTTAAATGTTAAAAACTAAACATTACTCATCCAATCTCATTATAAGTATAGCTTTCATAGACTTACAAATGAATATAGTCTAGCTTTACTCAAAATCATCACAAGTTCAGATGTGGAGGAGTTTCTGCTAGTGACGTTTTATTATAATTTTCTTTGATTCATTTGACATTTTTAAAATATATTTTATTGATATTTTTACAGAGAGGAAGGGAGATAGTTAGAAATACCAATGAGAGAGAAACATCGATCAGCTGCCTCCTGCACATCCCCCACTGGGGTTGTGCCGACAACCAAGGTACGTGCCCTTGACCAGAATCGAACTTGGGACCTTTCAGTCAGCAGGCTGATGCTCTATCCACTAAGCCAAACCGGTTTCGACGATTCATTTGACGTTTTATTCACCATATGTCTATTGACCTTTTTTTATAGCTAAGAACCAGGCTTTAAAGATGGACGTTGAGATTGTTGAAAATTAGTAATTAGAGTTTAATGCGGGGTTATCACATTTTTAACTAGAAGGATCTGGATTTTGTTTGTTTGTTTGTTGTTTTAATCAAACTAAAATAGATTTGGCTCATGATACAAAAGCCTCAACCCAACTGCTATTTTGGTCAGGTCTCTGACCTCTTAACAAGTGACCAAAAAAGAAACTATTAGGCTAAGGATATTAAATGTCAGAATACATATTACCTACAGATGTACTGCATTTGAACTCAGTTGGGCCTTATGGAATATTTGTGTAAGAGTAGCTACAAGATAGGAAGCCATTCATTTTTATTTTGCCTTTGTTATGATTGTGCATGTCCTCTTAAAGAGACCAAACTCTTATGCTTAGTGAGAGTTGACATGTTGAGAGTGCATTATAGGTCACTAAAGGCTTACATTATCTCATTTAATCATGAATTCTGGAAGGGTTGATGTTTTTATCCCATTTTACAATTGCAGAAACTGAAACTTAAAAGAATTAAGTGATTTGCAAATTAGTACAAACAAGTGGAGCTTGGGAATTCAAAACTAAGGTGTCTAACTCATAGCTTGTATTCTTTTAGTCTGGTAATTGGAATTATAGGCAACATACTAACTAGAGAAAATGGAAAAGTCAAAGTGAGGGTATGTGTGCATTGACAGAAATGGAAATGCAGTAAAGATAGTCAGTAACTGAAATATCAAACACAAGCAACCAACATGAGCTGTACCATTCTCAATCCTGAGAGGTGATATTTTAGTTTACAAAAGAAGATAATTTTAAATATTCTTCATTTTGACACATAGGAGTGGGTATCCTATTTAATAAAGAGGGAATATGCTAATTGATCCTCATGCCATCACAAAAATGGCAGCGCCCAGAGCCAATAAGGAGGGGATATGCTAATTGACTGCCTCTACGCACCTGCCTGCAGAGTCCCCAGTCACCTCAGCCTGGCAGCTTCCTAGCCACCCAGGGCTGGCCGAGACACAGGCAAGCCTCGGATGGTGGCTGACCAGGGCTGGCCCAACGTGCAAGGAAGCCTCAGATGGCAGCTGCCCAGGACCACCTGAGGCTCAGGTAACCAGGGCTGGCTAAGGCTTGCACTGCCGGCAGTGGCAGCAGCAGAGGTGTGAGGGGACATCGCCTTCCACTGATTGCCAGATTGTCTCCCCCTCCTGAGGGCTACTGGACTGTGAGAGGGGGCAGACTGGGCTAAGTAAATCCCTCCTCCAGTGCATGAATTTTCATGCACCAGGCCTCTAGTACTCAAATAATAAAAAATTGAAAATTTACAAATAATCTGCATAGAGTTCCCCAGCTTGTGAGTCAAAGGTATTACTCATTAATAATCTTACCTGTTTTTTGCACAGTGAGGTCCAGCCTTAAGCCAAGTGAATGATGCCATTACATTAAATGTGTTTTTTTTTTTTAAAGATCCCTCTCATTCATGTGCTGATTGGAGTGTGGCATTGAGAGCTTAGACCTGAGTCAGGCTTCCTGCGTTCCATACCGACTACCCATTACAAGCTATATGACCTTGGTGGGGTGTTTACTAGTAAACTCTGAACCTCATCCTTTCATTTGTAAAAGAATAGTAATAATAACAATCCTATCCTCACAGGATTGTTGTGAGGATTAAATGCATTAATATATTTAATGTACTTAGAATAGTCCAATACAGAATTAAATGTCCAATAAGTGATAACTGTTATCACATTGAATACTACCTTATATACAAGTTCTTTTTGCTGAAAGTTCTAGTAAAATTTGGTCATATTTTTATAATCTTTGGTTATGATCCTTTATGAATTTAATTAACATAGTATTTGTTTAAAATAATGCTACTTTAGAAAATTAATTCTATTAAGTTCTTTTCATCAAGTTTCTCTGCATTTTAAAGGCTTTTCAATATATGGATATGCTCTCCAACCATGTTTTGGAATCTGAATCTCTTAGAAATGGAAATAAGCATACTAAAAAATAAATATGAAGCACTCCTGGCCATTGTGGCTCAGTGATTGAGCATCTACCTTTAAGCCAGGAGGTCACAATTTGATTCCTGGTCAGGGCACATGGGGCTCCCTATAGTACAGGCAATGATGATTCACTCTCATTGGTATTTTCTATCTCTCCCTCTCCCTTCCTCTCTGAAATCAATAAAAATATATTAAAGTAGATGCCTGATACATGAAATTTGTGCAGGGGTTGAGGGGGTGGGGGAGTTGTCCTTCAGCCTAGCCTGCACCCTCTCCAATCTGGGACCCCTCAAGGGATGTCTTGACTGCCCATTTAGGCCTGATCCGGTATGATTGGGCCTAAATGGGCTGTCAGACATCCCTCTCACAAGCCAGGACTGCTGGCTCCCAACTACTCACCTGCCTGCCTTCCTGATTGCCCCTATCCATTTCTGGCTGCCACTCTGATCATCCCCTAACCTCTCCCCTACCAGCCTGATTGATGCCTAACTGCTACCCTGCCAGCCTATTTGTCCCTAATTGCCCTCCCCTGCAGGCCTGAGTCCCCCCTAACTGCCATCCCCTGCGGTCCTGGTAACCCCTAGCTGCTCTCCCTTGCAGGCCTGTGTTCCCCCCAACTGCCCTTCCCTGCTGGCCCAGTTGCCCCCAGCTTCTCTCTTCTGCAGGGCTGATTCCTCCCAACTGCCTTCCCCTCCTTGTGTCCACTTGGGGGCGGCCATCTTTGACTACATGGGGGCAGCCATCTTGTGTGTTGGAGTGCTGGTCAATTTGCATATTACTCTTATTAGATATGATTAAATAAATAAATAAATGTGAAGCTCATTCACTGGGATTTCATACTAGAAGCATAGTGAATTAAATTTTGAATAATTAATAAGGAAAAAATGTTAATATCTGTAGTGGAGTTTTGATATTACTGTTATTAAGAATCAGGCCAAGCTAAAAAGCACACATTGAAAATAGTATTGTATGTATTTATCAGATATAGCAAAATTGTTTAGATTTTATTTATATGTTTAATTTACAAATAATTGTATATTTCATCACATAAATACATATATATATTAACAGTATGATGAATTATTTTGAGATGTGGTTGTTTGAACTTCCTAAGGGGCAACAAGATAGTATGTTCTGAGGAATACTAGTAAAGTTTGGGAACTTACTATATTTAATTAATTTAATGTTTTTTATTTTTACTGTTAATAGATCAATAGAAAATTCTAAAGTGTTTTTTCATGTTAGTTTCTCCACTTCAGTCTATCCTACAGAAATGTATTTTAAGAAGTTAACACTTAATAATTATAAGGAAATGTTTTAATTTCATTTAACATCTGTACCATATATGATATATTTAGTTATTTTTTAATGAAAGTATTTATAACTTTTATTACTGTATGGTGTATCTTTTATTGAGCATTTTAGATAATTGATAAGCATTATTTGGTGGCATCTGGTCTAAGTCTGATGTGCTTTGAAAAGAGTACAGAGTTCTGATAATGAGGATTCTGTGAAAATGGGAAAACCAGCACAACAATGTGCTTTGAGAAAGTATGGGTTTTTAGCATCTTGAAACAATATATCACACTCAAAGGGACAGAATTGGGCTGCACAGTCTGTTAGCTCATTCTTGTCCAATCTGGTCTCCTCCTTTCTTTTGGAGCCAGCATTGTCATCAACTCATTGAATTATATTCTGACTGGAATGTATTTCAGGCACAGAGTAATGTATCTAGTTAAATGGAATCCTATCTTTCTACAAAAGCTTTTTGAGTATAATAAATTTAAAATATAAAAAAATTCTATTAAGTTAAAGTAATTGGTTCAACAGTTTACATATGTGCCTCCTCCCCCACTACCCTAAGCAAAGACAACTACTTAAAGAAATATAGATCTGTTTCTCTTTTATTTATAATATTGAATAAACTTTTTGTTTTAGCTAACATATAGTCAGACATATTTTTAAGAGCACTTATTGGAAAGATACTTATACATTACAACAAATGTTAGTTGAACAGAAATAAACTGGAATTACAACCTCTTACATCAGTGTGATTAATTATCATGAAATAAAAAAAATTTTTAATGCCATAGTAGTCATTTTTAATAAGAATAATCCTTAACTTAATCCTTAACTTCCTAAAGCACCCATTGTAGATAATCAGTGAACTTTTCTCCTAACCATCTAGAAGGGTACTACCTATGCTTGGAAAAATTGAGAAAATGGTAATTCAGATTTTATTTTCTCATGGAACCAGGTTTAAAATTCAAAATCACTGAGTCTCTTGATTTGTAATATATGGGGTATGTAAATGAATTGGGTGATGTATTACTTTATATGAAATATTAAATGTGATAATTTTGTCAAGTAATAAGCTCAATGCTTGATACATAATAAGAACTCAACAAATAATATCTAGTATCTTGTTTTAAGCTTTCATTATTCTAAGTTCCTGAAAAATTTTGCTTATAGAATAAATTTAAATGTAATCAAAATTTTACATTTTCAAAATTTAAACAGGCTGTCCTAGTATTTTATGTTTAATGATTGAATAACATTACTATACATTTTGCTTTTTTATGATGTTCAAATAGCTCAGAATTCGTCCACAATAACCAGGTAATAAATGAAGTTGTTTTTTGTGATTGTCCTCATGAGGATTTTAGGTCTTTGCCAGTTCAGATAGGCAAATAGTTCTTTTTAAGGCATTGATTTATGTGAACGTGGGGGCAGGGGGAATGAGAAATAGCGAGCCTTCCCTGATGTGAAAGGACAGGATATTAATGCCCCACCAAATCTCCTGACATAGGATTCTTTAGCTTTCCTATGGTAAATGATACCTTACTTTTTGGAAGTGCTTGGCATTGCCATGAAATAATAAATTATACAAGATAAAAAAAAATACACTGCTGTTTTAGTTATGAAACTGGGCGTCTACGGGGGTGAGGGGTAAAATCCCTGAAACTAATTGTCAGAGCAAGAATATCAGTGAATTAAGTCATGATAGTATAAATTGAAGGTATTTTATGCAGTGAACTATTGAACAAAAAATGGATAATAAGCTGTCACTTGAGAATGGCTAACATAATTTATGAGACAAGACAAGCACCTTTCTTTATAGCATGCATTTATAGTCAGCTTACTTATCCTGTGCTAATTTTAAAGGGAAAAAGGATTTATGTTAATACATTTCTATATTCTTGCTTAACAATTTATAAGGTAACTAATGCAGAAATATCAGGTGACCTTACTGTGACCATGAAACAAAATGAACTGTTTATACATTGCATTCCATTCAGGAGAATTTGGTAAATATGACTGATGTGTGTCATTAAAATATGACCTTGTTTATGCGGTGCTTTTTTTTTACATTAATAATTATTATAAAGGCAAACTTCATCTTCCTGTTTTTTTTTTTAATAGAACAGCTTGATATATAAAACAGCTTGTCCCCACCTTAAAAAAGTAAAAATTAAAAAAAATTAAAAACAAGGAAAATTTTTTGACCATTGGGGGGGGGAAAAATGCCTAAAATGAAAACAGTTGATATGGTTCACAGTATGGATTTGCTTGTCTTGCGCATTTTTTACCAACTGCAGCAGCAGCCTGCTAAAGTTTCTTGAGATAGAGATTTTGTGAGCTCCTTACTGGTTTATGCACAGCCAGGAGTGTAATACAAGTATACTTGTGTATATTAGAAGTGTTGATAAAATGAAGTCTGAAGACAATGTCGGTTTTTAATATCTGTGAGTTTTCAGGCTGGTAATAATTATACATGTACCTATTTCCAAGTTTCCATTCCACAATTGGTCACTCTCGGATTGTGGTAGTGAAGCTACAGACATAAAAAAAAAGTGTCTTTTTAAAAGAATGTGCCTGTATCCTCAAGCTATCCCTGCATCACTCCCCTCGTGGAGTTGCCTAGAACTAACTAACTTCCCCATGCTGCACCTTGTGTCATCCTCTGCTCAAGGACAGTAGAGGTCTATCATTTACATGGAGAGATTGGGCTTTCTGTTCAGTTCTTTGCAGGGAAACAGTTTTGTAAGAAAATAGATGTGTAGTGCATGTTACCATAAATCTGTGTTGCATTGAGTATTTCACATGTAGAGTGGAAAGTGATAGAATATTCGAAGAGTATTTATTAAATACGAGTTTCAGAAACCCTTTAGACACGAAAATTTAGTGAAACTGAGGCTGGATATTAAATACGTTTTAAAATTTAAAACACTAGTATACATAAGAATTCAGAATATAGTACGGTTAGGATATAAAATAAGTGAGCTAAGTAATTTTTCACTAGAATTGCTAGAATAATTAATTATTTAGGAAAAATAAACTCAGATTTATACCATAGTTCCTCATACAAATAAATTACAAGTTAATTATTTAAATGTTGAAAATAAAACTATAACAAGTTGAACTAGTAGATGGACATGTATTTGATCTCAAGATGAGGCAACGAAACATATGGGATCAATTTTAAATTTTAAAACCATAAAGTAAAAAAAAAAATTAAATTAAGTGAAGGACAAAAAACTGGATGAAAGCATTATAGCATATGATGGACAAGGAGTTAATACCCTTTATCCATAACCCTTTATCCATAAAGACCTGTCACAGGCCAATAAGAAAAAGGCCTATCATTTCCACCTAAAAATAATGAAAGATAATTTACAAAGAAAACCAGCTGGGAAATATGAAAAATATTTAACTGCACTATTGATCAAAGAAAGGAGAAATAAACAAAAATAACACATTTGATTTGTAACTTATTAAACTGAGGCCCAAGTTATCTGGCTTTCCCTGGACCATGAAGGCCATGAGGAAACCTAAATTTGAACAATTCCTTTCTGTGCAGTGAGATTATGACTGATTTTTAAATTATATTTTGTTAATATTTTCTAAATTTTTAGCACTAAGCCAAAAATAGAAGTCTTTTCTATAACAAGAGACATTGAAACATTTTAGGCAATACTGCATCCCTTGCATTCCTTTAATAGTTAAGGGGATAGTCCACTTATCCATAGGTGTGGGGTTTTTCCCTCAATGAAAAAGAAAGAAATGGAATACGTTTAAACTTTATTTAGAATATACATAAAAATTCTCTTCAGTTATCTAACTTTAATCATAAGTACAGATGGAGTATATATTTTTATGCTTATAACCAAAAAACAAAATAAATCAAATACAGTCTTAATATAAACATTTTAAAGCTAATATACCTACATCTTATAATGGTTTGCATTTGTAGATGGAGGACATCATTGGAACACTAAGAGATTCCAACCTGAAGCTTACACTTGCTTTCGGAATAGGAATGCATCATGCTGGACTACATGAAAGAGACAGGAAGACGGTAGAAGAACTCTTTGTAAACTGTAAAGTTCAGGTATTGTTTTTTTCGTGACCAGATACTTAAATGTAATTTAAATGCTATGTTTTAGTTAAATGTATTATCTTTTACTTTCTTAGGTTCTTATTGCCACAAGTACATTAGCCTGGGGTGTAAACTTTCCAGCTCATCTAGTAATTATTAAAGGAACAGAATACTATGATGGAAAAACAAGACGTTACGTGGATTTTCCCATTACAGGTAATTTTAAAAAATTTATAGATACATTAAGCTTCTATGTGTGCCTTCTTTGAATTTATATGAATTAAATTTTAAAGGATTGGTCACATTTAAACATATAATGAGGAAATTGTAAATTTTTGTTTCCAGTGCAAACATTAAAGTATTGAACTGTTTTATTTACTTTCACTTACCCAGTCTTACATTTATCCAATTTGTTTAGAAACACCCAAATCATAACTAATGGTTTCAAATTCATAAATAAGTAAAAGTACTGATTAGTAGCTATTAGTGATGAATAAATTATAATTAAACATTAACAATGTTTAATTTTAAAATTATTTTACTAGAAATGGTACTTTACTGAAACTTCTAGTACCAAAGCACTTGTTGAATCAACAATCTATTAACATATTTTAAAACTTGATAAAATCATTTTCAGTGGTTTCTGAAGAGAGAAATACACTCACTGTATATTTATACTCAGTGAATATATGTAAAAGCTATATTATTTTTACTTCAGAAATTTCTATTTGTATTATTACTTCAGATTCAGGGAGTATAAAAGGAATATATTTTATAGCATGGGTGGATGAAAGATGAGGTTTAAATAGACGCATTAATCATGGGAGAATAATCAAATGACTCTGCTAAAGATATTTTTGCAAATATGTATTTTTTTTCTTCTTAAATTAAAATAGTAATAACTCAAACAGTATTTTTAAGCATAAAGGAAACTTTTTCTTTTATAAACTTTTACTTTTGGGGACTCAATTTTCTATCATAGTGATTTGATTAATTATTTAGACATGAGAGATAGCATACATACTCTTAAGGTATTCTTTTTTCATATAATCAGTGAATATGCCTTGTGCCACACTGCAGAATACCTCTCGTTCTCTTTTTTATAGATGTTCTCCAGATGATGGGACGTGCTGGGAGGCCTCAGTTTGATGACCAAGGAAAAGCTGTAATTCTGGTTCATGACATTAAGAAAGACTTTTACAAAAAATTTCTTTATGAACCTTTCCCAGTAGAATCAAGGTAAATTTTGCTGTAAATTATTTTAAATTAATTTATGTCATACAAAGTTGGTATTTTTGTGGTTACATTTTATTAGCTAAAAAACAGTAAAACTAGTTCAAAAAAATTAAAAATTATTTGAGATGAAACTGAATATAAAATCACTCTAAGACAACCTTCAATTTTAATGTTAATTTTTAAAAACATTTTAGCCCTGGCCAATATAACTTAGTTGGTTGGGGAACATCCTATCCACCTAAAAGTTGCAAGTTCAATGCCCAGTCAGGTCACCTGCTCAGGTTGCAGGCTTAATTACCAATGTTTTGCTCTCATCTTTCTCTTTCTCTCTCTCTCTCCCCCTCCCTCCATCCCTACCTCTTTCTTTTTCTCTCCTCCCCTTCTCCATTCTCCCTTCTTCTCTTTCAAAATCAATAAAAATATTAAAAAAAAAACTTTTTAAAGAAAGTGGTATAGTACAGTATTTAGTTGCATGTACTCTGGAGCCAGACAATATGCATTCTAACACTTGCTTGTGATATTGCACAAGTTATTTGATTCCTAAGTGCCTTACCTGTAAAATGAGAGATGATAGCTTTAGGATACTTGTAATGATCAAATGTATAGTTCTTGAAACAGTGTCTATCCCATAATAAGTGTTTAATAAGGGATTAGTTTGGTGTGCATCTTTGGGATATCTTATATAATAAAAGCCTAATAGGCAAATCAACCTATCAGCGGAATGCCAGCGGAACGACTGGTTGCTATGATGTGCACTGACCACCAAGGAGCAGATGCTCAATGCAGTATGCTCAGACCAGCCAAGGTGGATGTCAGTAGAGGGGTTACTCACATCACCCCCTATAGGGAGGTGGTGGATGGGGCCAGTGAGCAGTTGGTGGAGCCAGATTAGCCCAGGTGGGTGCCATTGGGGCTTCCCAATCATCCAGAAAATTGCCCCACAGATTGGCCCTGATCACTGACCAGGCCTAGGGACCCTACCTGTGCACGAGTTTCATGCACTGGGTCTCCAGTGCATGAATTCATGCACCTTGAAAGGAACTGTGAGCCACAAGGCTGAAGTGGGCACAGGGGTGGGTCTTGGCCCATCTTCTCTACCCCCACCTAGTTCCTTCCACTGTTGCCCCTCTCACGTGCTGACTGTGCTGGCCCTGCTTGCACCACTGGTACCCTGTCTACTGGCAGCCCTGCTTCCAACATCGCCACTCCCATGTGCTCATGGTGCTGGGCCCGCTTGCACCCTCTGGTGGCACAGAGTGATTGGGGCTGGCGCCAGCAGCAGGTATGGGTGGCAGCTGCTGTCCTGATTGCCCCTCAGGAGCAGGGGGAGGTGGAGAAGCCCTCAGGGATGATCAGGGCTGGCAGCCACCACTTGCACCTGCTGACAGTGGCAAGCGATAGGGACCAGTGCTTGGCATTGGCAGTGGTTGTGAGTGGGGCTGGCACCAGCAGCAGGTGCAAGTGCTGGGTGGGGCCATGGTGCATGGGAGCAAAGAATTTTCAGAGGCTAGCCCCAATGACAATGACAGGTGAACCACCTTGGTCTGGCGCCCCACTCACTTCCTCTGTCATCCGCCATGGCCGGCATCCACCATGTTTCAGGCTCTGCTGCCAGCTACCGTTGCCCTCTATGTTCCATGCACTCCTGCTGGTGGTCATCTCATGTCATAGCGACCAGTTATTCAGTTGTCCATTCAGTCTATTTGTGTATTAGCCTTTTATTATATAGGACTAGAGGCTCAGTGCACGAATTCATGCACAGGTGGGGTCCAGCTGTCCCGGCCCCAATCAGGGCAGATCAAGACGAACCTGTCAGAAGGAGTAGACAGCGGGTGGTTGGCTGGCGGGCCCTGTCCCCGATTGGGGTTGGGGGTTGATTGGTGGGACTGGTCGTGAGAAGGGGCTATGGGGGTTGTGCCGGCTGGCCCTGCTCTTGAATGGGTTTAGGGGAGGAGGGGTGTGATCCGGGATGGAGCTGACTGGGAGGAGGGGCTGTGGGCCAATCGAAGTGGTGGTGGCCCATTGGGAGGGGCGTCAGGGAGAGGGGTTGGAGGAAGTTGCCTGGTGGACCCATCCCCTGATTGGGCTAGTTCACTGGCCACAGTGGGCATCATAGTGACCAGTTGTTCTTGTCATTAGCTGGCCTTTATTTATATAGATAGTTATTTTTTTATTCTGTTATTAATTCTACTAATGGTCATTACTTTAAAGATGAAAAATGTGAAAATATTAAATATTGTGGGATATAGGTTACAGTGTACTTAGAGAAAATTTATGACCATAAATCTATATATCTAAAAAGAATGAAAACTCATTTATCTTAGCATCTATTGCAAGAATTTAGAAAAAAAAAATAGCAAATTGAACTCACAGAAAGAAAATAAGAAAAATAAGAGCAAGAATTAATTAATTGAAACCAAACATAATACATTGGGGGTGGGGGGAACAACAACAATGCCAAAAGTTGGTTCTTTGAAGAAAAGACTAACATTGATAAACCTTTAAATCTGATCAAGAAAAAGGAAGTGAAGGAACAAACTGTATTAGGAATAAAAAAAAAATACTACAGACATTAAAAAGAAACTTTATGCAAGTGTTTTTTTAAATTTGTATCAAATGGTAAAATTCCTTTTTAAAATCTTACGAAAACTGATACAAAAAGAAATAGAATATCTAAATAATCTCTTATCAATCAAAGCAATTGAATATAACTGGGTGGCTGAGTTCGTTGGAGTGTTGTCCTGTACATCAAAAGGTTGTGGGATTAATTCCCAGTCAGGGCAGAATCCTAGGTTGTGAATCCTATCTCATTTGGGGTGCATAAAGAGGCAACTTATTGATGTTTCTCTCTCACATCAATCTTTATCTCCCCTCTGCTTTTCCTCTCTCTTTAAAAATCAACAATTTATTTCATAAATGGAGAGGTGATTTATTACTTGAAAAGAAAAGAATATAATTTCCCACAGTAACAGGGAAAAAATCAGATTACCTTATAGATATAAAAAAACATTTGATAAAATTACTCACCAATCTGTAATAATAAAAGGATAATATGCTAGTTAGACCAGAGGTCCATTCAGGACGTCTTTCTGGACAAAGCCAGGGCAGGAGGGAAGTCAGCCCAGTCCTGGGTGCCTGCAGGAAGCCAGGGGAAGGAAGGCCTACTCTTGTACGAATTTCGAGCTTCGGGCCTTTAGTTCATAATAAAAATTATTAGCAAATAGGAATGTAAGTGATGTCCTAAATCTGATTAAGAGTGTCTAAAAACTTTTTTTACAGCAGTAAAAATTTTAATTTTGTACCTTGATGATTATTAATGTTACTATTCCAGATTATTCCATAGTTTATATAATAATTTCTGTATTAATGAACATTTAGAGAGTTTCCAATTTTTCCCTCTTACATTTAATGTTGCAGTGAAGTATTTTGCTTTTCTATCAGACAGTGGAAAAATGAAATTGCTAAGTCATGATGACTGTTCAGATAAGTATTTCTAAATTGCCCTTCAAATACTCTGCCACTGATATGGAGTAATAGAGCAACTTGTTTTTCTATTTATTATGGCCATTTTCTCATATCCTTAAAATATCTTTAGCTAAAACAATTTTTAATATCTGCATATTGTTCCATGTATCACATAATCTACTTAGCTTTTTCTTTCGTTGGGCATCACTTTTTTTTAATTTAATAAATCTTTTTTGTTCAGATTGTTACAATTGTTCTCCCCCCCCCCATAGCTCCCCACCACCAGGTTCCCACCCCACCCTCTGCCCTTACCTCCCCACCACTGTCCTCATCCATAGTTATACAGTTTTTGTCCAGTCTATTCCTGCACCCCCACACACACCACTTTCCTCCTGGAGAGTTTTCAGTACACTCCCTTTCTATGCCCCTGATTCTATTATATTCACCAGTTTATTCTGTTCATCACATTTTTTATTCACTTGACTTTTAGATTCACTTGTTGATAAATATGTATTTGTTGTTCATAATTTTTATCTTTATCCTTTTCTTCTTCTTCCTCTTCTTAAAGAATATCTTTCAGCATTTCATATAATACTGATTTGGAGTTGATGAACTCCTTTAGCTTTTTCTTATCTGTGATGCTCTTTATCTGCCCTTCATTTCTGAACATTAGCTTTGCTAGGTAGAATAATCTTGGTTGTAGGTTCTTGCTATTCATCACTTTGAATATTTTTTGCCATTCCTATCTGGCCTGCATAGTTTCTGTTGAGAAATCAGCTGACAATCATATGGGTGCTACCATATGTAGGTAATTAACTGTTTTTCTCTTGCTGCTTTTAATATTCTCTGTTTGTCTTTTACTCTTGGCATTTTAATTGTGATGTGTCTTGGTGTGGTCCTCTTTGGATTCCTTTTGTTTGGGGTTCTGTGCGCTTCCTGGACTTGTAAGTTTATTTCTTTCACCAGGTGGGAGAAGTTTTCAGTCATTATTTCTTTAAGTAGGTTTTCAGTATCTTGCTCTCTCTCTTCTTCTGGAATAGCCATAAATCTGATGTTGGTACGCTTGAGGTTGTTCCAGAGGCTCTTTACACTATCTTCAAATTTTTGAATTCTTTTTTCTTTTTGCTTTCCCAGTTGAGTGGTTTTTGCTTCTTTGTGTTTCAAATCTTAGACTTGATTCTTGTGGTCCTCTAGTCTGCTGTTAGGTCTCTGTATAATGTTTTTTATTTCAGTCAGTGTATGTTTAATTTCTAGTTGGTCCTTTTTCATATCTTCTAAATTTATTCATCTTTTCTAGGAGATTCTTGAAAAACCTTATAACAGTCGTTTTGAACTCTATATCCAGTTGTTTACTTTCCTCTATTTTTTCGTTTGTGACCTGTTTCTTTGTCTCCGCATTTTCACTGCTTTCCTGAGTTGGCAGAGTAGCTTTGTGTGCTAGGTGTCCTATAGGGGCCAGTGACTCATCCTCCCCAGTTACCCAAGGTAGACACCCTTGGTGTACCCCTTTGTGGATTGTGTGCACAAACTTGCAAACTTGTTATAGTTAAGTCATGATTATTTTTGGTATCACTGGGAGGAATTGACCTCCAGGCCAATTCGCTGTGGTTATCAGCTTTGTCTATGCTGGGAGAACTTCTATGCTGGAGACACCCTTATGAGACAAGACTTGCAAAATTGCAAAAGCCTCTGTGCTCAGCTTGGATGGGATGTAGTTTCAGAGGAATAAACAGCCTTGGCTTCCCATCAGCTCTGCCCTATGAGGTCCCTGGGTCTCCGTGTCCCTTAGTAACTGCTGCAAGCACCTCTGAGAGAAAGCCTCCCTTGTGTTTCGCCTGCTGCCAGACAGTCCAGATTCCCTCTAAATGAGTCTGGGGGTCTCGCCTGGAACTGGAGTTCAGTGTTGTGAGTAGCTTCTGTCTCCCTCCCGGTTGAGAAAGTCAGCTATGTACTCAGCCGCCAGTCCTCTCCTCATGCGTCTCTGTACCTCAGCCTTTTGCAGCTCCTCTGGGTCTCAATGTGCTTTTCTCTTTCCTTTTAGTTGTACAATTTCCACTCAGCCAGCTTTCCTGTCCATTTTGTCTTTTAGTTGTAGTTTTGAAATTGTGTGAGGCAGCAGTTTTTGTGTGTACCTATGCTGCCATCTTTGTTTATCCTGGACATTACTTTTCATTCTTATATTTTACGTAAGAAAATAAAGTGAACATTTTGTTATTCTAGTCTTTCAACACATCTGGTCATTTTTTGTATACTTAACATAATACAATTATGTCATCTATTACTAGGAACTTAATCTTCACTGAATGAATGAAGTTAATATATTTGCTCTGTCATAACTTTTATGTCTGTCTTGCCAAACCTCCTTTTATCTGCCTTACTATTGCCTCTTACTTAGTCTTATATGTCATTACTATATCCTTCCATGCTCTTCAAGCTGTATCTTCTGTTGTCTGCTCTTACCTTGGCTTTCAGCTGCTGCTCCTAAAAGTTACTGGCTCTGTCCCTGTCAGTCTGTGCTTATTTCCATCTTGCAATTCATTTCCCCTAAATCATATACAAAATATGTAAATCATACAAAATACATTACTCTTGTATCTTGGAACATAACACCTGAGTCTTGACTGTGCGAGATAAAGTGTGCTTCATTTAATGTTCATGTATGTTTCTCATGTCTTGTTCACCATGTAGTTTATTAGGAGTGCTGTCTGACCATTTAAATGCAGAGATTGCTGGTGGAACAATAACATCTAAGCAAGATGCAATGGATTATATCACCTGGACTTACTTTTTCCGACGTCTTATTATGAACCCCAGGTAAGCACATGGCACTGTTTATTTCTGTTTTGCACTGAAAGAAAATATTTTTGAAAATAATCTTTATGTTTATGTACACAACACAAAAGTCAGTACTTTGGGCATTCTAGATGTGTGAATTTGCACAGAGAATCACTTGATGTCTTTGATATGATCACAATGTATTATGACATAATAGAAAATGAATAATTGCATGAATTCATTTCTTAGCTTATTTTAATTTATTTAGGATGCCCTCAAGGACTTTGCCCTGTACTTAGGGAGGCAACTGAAGTAATTAAGAAACATGTTAAACTTACATAGTAGTGATTGACTTGAGTACAGCTGGAATTCAAAGAAATTGAAGCTTGTAAACACCTAGAGGGAAAAAAAGAATTTGTGAGGCATTTGTAAGGGTTAATAAGGACCCAGCAAGAGAAAATAAAATTGGGGTAGTTGTGGTGAAGTGTCTTTTACTCAAGAAAGTATAGGTTAGATCTTACTTCAGCACCTGTTGTGAGATGTTATTTACACTAGGTGATGAGGCATAAACATAGATGCACATCATACACTATCTCACTATCTTCAAGGGCTGATCTTTTAATATTAGAAATATATATGTATATATATATATATAATTACAATATGAATCATAAATGTTCTAATAAAACTGTATTTAAGTCTATGAGAATGAAAGCTTTGCAGAAGAGTTGGTCTTGAATCTGGAAGAGAAGAAAAGCTGGAGGCTTTGTGGCAAAGGCCCCCAGGACTTGAAAGTGTGTTTACAGAACTCCAACAAGTTTGATATAGCCAGAGTTTAAACAGCATAGAGACAAGAAGATTGTCTCGACCAGAAAGTGGGCCAAACAAGAGAGTAAAGGGCCTTTCTTTATGCCATGCTAAGGAGTTTGTAACTGATCCTATGGCTGTGAGCCATTGGGAGCCTTTAAATGTGGTTTAACATCACCAAATTAGGTTTTGTTTTGTTTCAGTCCTTACAGCACCACAGTAGGGAATGAGTGGAATGGGGAGACATTCACAGCAGGGAGACCAGTTAGGAAGCTGTTTAATGATAAGAGTAAGATGAATAGGACCGTAAATGATAGAGAGGAAATGGAAGGAGGGCCAAAGATGAGGGACATTCCTGACATGGGTAGGAGGGAATATTAAATCATTGTAAGATCTTAAACAGAGAATCATGATGAAAAATGTTATCACTAAATCTTATCTCTTGTTACCTTAAGAAATTTGGTTTCCACCAACATTTCCACTTGCAAAGATAGGAGTTTGAGAATATGGTGACATTTTCATCAACTGTTGGAACCTCTGGTTTAAGCACATGTGGGAATATGACTGCGAAATTAGTTAGCTCGCCATTTAGCACTGCAAATTTTCATAGTAAGTGAATCACAAGATTAGAATTGTGGAATTGTATAATGAAATAGACTTTACAGGTATTCTAGTTAACCTTCTTGTTTGGTATTGAAGAAAGGGAGACTGGAAACTTAAAGAGTCTTGCCCAGGATCCAATAACTACTTTGTGATAAAGCCAGGACTTAAAACCTAAGCTTGCTGACATACCACTCTTTATTTCTTTAGTGTATAATCATAGATATATTCATTTTTTAGATCATAAGAATAGAGGCAATTAATGGTTAGAAGGAGCTTTGAATTTGGAATCAGAACAAAGATTCTTGTTTCAGCACTACCCCTTACTAATAGCAGCTTTGAGTCACTTTGCCTCTCTCAGCTTTACTTTCTTGATCTGGAAAATGAGTAATAGCCTACCTCACAGGGCCATGTTGAGAATGCAATGCATGGATTAAAGTCTAAGTTCTGTATTAATTATAAAGAATATAATTAATGTTGACTAATGTGCTGTTTTTTCTGTACTCCCTTCCAATTGCTTTATTGATCTATTCTAGTGATTTTCAACTGGTAGGCGCCAGGAATTTTTAAAACATTCAATATCTGACTATTAAATCAAGGGTACTGATCTCTTTTCCCTTAGATTGTCAAAAAATATAAATAAATAAATAAATAAATAAATAAATAAATAAATAAATAACTACAACCACCAACATAACAGTAATTGTCTGGTGTGAATGAATCATAATTATACTATTTTTTTTTTCCTGGTCAGATCAGCAAATGACATTTTTAGAGAAATAAATACTGGCCCATTATTTTTCTAGAATGTCCTTAAGTTTGAATTCAACTTAAGCATCCTCATCTCTAAATTTAAGTTTTGCCTTTTTTTTTTTAAGCAAAAATACTATAAAGTGATGTTGTACTCTTCTCAGTCTAATATCCCATCTATATTTAAAATATCATCAGTATGTGAAAAACCCCAAACTATGTTACTCCATTCTGCTCTCTATCAGTTTACAATCTCATTTTTCCAATTGCCTTATGAATGCTGTCTACTAGTCTTCCCACCATCATATCAAACTCAACATGTCTAAAACGGAATTAATCACATACCGGATTCTCTTCTAATCTATCTTTCTTATTGTTGTTAATGTTATTATCCTGCATCCATTTACCTTGACTTCCAATGTAAAATTACTTTTTAAATTTTCTCTTCTTTATTTTCTTAGTTCTCCAACTATTTGACCTGTTTTTAGTCTAACCCAGTCTAGCCTAATTTGCAAACTGTCAGATAATATTGATCAGAAATTAATGTATTATATTGGAGATGGGAACTAGATAAAATTTAGTTAGCAGACATAGAAAGCATTCAGTCTTTAAATTCAGATAATGAGTAGGAGAGTGAACAGTTTACATTTTCAACTCTGAGAGTGAGATGAGCCAAGAGCACAGTGGGACACATCAATTGGAATAGGGATCCCACTGAGAGGGAACTGAAGTAGGCATCTCTCCCTGTTGCTCTGGTTACAAACTGCCTTCTATTTAATAGTATTATGGTGAGAAAATCTACATACTACTATAATAAACAGTACTAATTAGGGGCAGAACAAGAAGCTTGGGGTGTTAGAACAGTGAATAAAGATGAAATCTTGAAAGTTATTACTGAAAAAATTATACTGAGCCTCTAGGCCAAAAAATTTCTTGGGCATTGATGACTTAAGGGGCTTCCTGCTCATATGTGTTTTAATAAGTGAGTTTCCTTCATTCCCATTGCCTCACCTTCTATAATTGATGGCCATCTTTGCTAGAAGGAAATTCTGGAGTGAGAGTCAGAAGGATACATCATCCTGATGCATCAACTTAGTTGTGTCAGCTGCTTTTCCTGCTCTCTCACTGCTCCAAATGAATGTTGAGTATTTACCCCCCTCCACCACAGGCAAGTGGGTTAGGTTAGATCAGAGGAGACATTAACCCACACCAAGTGACGTTCCTCTCACTTTCCCACTTTTGCTGTCACTTTTCTTCCTGCATGGAGTGCCCTCTCAAACCCTTATACCCAAACAAGCTTTAACAGTCTTAAAAGTCTGGTTATCTGTTAATGAATATGCTTCAGTTAATCTCGGGGGGGGGGGGGGGGGGGGTTATCCACTCTTAACCATCTATATCAAGAGTGCCAGTTTTTTTAGTAGCCATCTATACATATTTTGAGATACCTGGCCAATTAAAGACACCAAAAGGGAAAGGGGGAGATGTTGATCAAAGGATACAAGCTTTTAGTTAAAAGATAATTTCTGAGATTATAATATATATTATGTGGACTATTGTTAATAATAATGTATTGTGGTGTATGTGTTTTTTAAAAAAGGTGCTCACATCTGAACAAAAACTTGAAGTAAGGAAATTGACCACATGCCTATATAGGGATTATTGTAGGCCAAAGAAACAGGAGATGGTCTAAGGCAGGCAGGTCTGGTGTGTTTAAGGCACAGTAAGGAGAAGGTATGGCTCAGAGAATAAGTGAGGGGTGGAGAGTAGCAGGAGATGAGATTAGGGATGTGGGGGTCCATGGTAGTACAGGTCATGTGGGACTTTGAAGACCATGGTAAGGACTTTGACTTTCATTCTGGATAAAATGGGAACCATTGTAGGAGTTTTGAGGAGAGGATTGACAGGATGTTCCTATATCATAAGATATGTCAATTATAATCATAAATGTTATAAATGATTTAAACTTTCTTGTTGAAATAAATTTTCTAGATTCATTTTTCTAAATTTAGCTAAATAATTTATAAGTAAAATGTCAAATAAAAATGATATAGAAAAGTTAAAAATTAAGGTTTGAAAGAAAATATGAAGGAGAATAATAAAGAGAAAGTAATAGCTGGAGAATTAAATCAGATGAAACGAACTTTAAGGCAAAAAAGATTTTAAAAGACACAAGAATGGCTCATAGTGATAGCAGGCTCAATCACTACAAAATAATAATAGTTTACAAATTTTTACATAACTAAAAATAAAGCATCAAAATATATAAAACAAGTGATTGAAATCTCAGTCTAACTAAATTACAGTCATATTGAAAGATTGTCAGTTTATGTTCTTGTGTGTGTGATATGTATATGCAAATATACCATATATGATTATAAAGATACATATTTATATTAATAAATGTAGACACACATACATATACACATTTATTTGGTCAACTATATATGAACACATGTACTGAGGCATCATGACATATACTATATTCTAAATTGAGTTCTGGAATCAATTTGTATGTTCAGTTTTACTCTCTCTTTTCCCTTGAGAAAGCTTTTAAATATTTCTGGAACAAAAAATGTTGTGGTAGTTTCAGCTGTCCCTGCAACCACTTTCATTATTTCTGTCATTATTACTGCTGCATAATCCGAACATAAAAAAACATGGTGCTGTAACAAATGACTTCCCAGTACTGACAGTTATAGCAGCAGCATTTCAATGCTGATGAAAAATTTCCCAGCGAGATCTCTGGCCAGGTTTACATAAACCAAACAGGAAATGGCTGCCACTATTCCCATTAAATCCAAACTGTTTGGTGTAACTTTATCTGTGTTTTACATTACAGTAAAATCTCTTTTATTCTCAACTGTTGAAATTTTATCCTTTTCAAGGTTGGAAAAAGATAACTTGAGGTTGCAAATGTGATATTCTTGTTTATCCTTTGATAAGATCTTTTAAAGATAATTTTTTGAAGTTGTTTCACTTTTTGCTTGTTTAAATTTAATGAACTTTGTAAATTTTTATGGTAGGGAGAGGTTTGTTATGACTTTTCCCCAATGGACTGCTAATACAAGTTAGCCTGTCTAGCCCATGTGCTAGATGCTGTCAGTATCAAACTGCCTTTGACTTTCACACCTCTCAGGGGACTAGTAATTGTTGTGTTCAAACAGCCTGTAATTGTGATCCCGCTGGCTTTCTCAGTACGCTTCTGGCTATTAGAATCATTAAACAACTCAGCACCTGTTAACAGCATTGTAAATATTCAACCCTGCTTATGTGCAGGTTGAGTCCAATACAGAGAAATCTTATAGAGCTCAGCCTCATAAATTAGAGCTTCTGACAAGTCAATTATTGTGAAACTGGATTTCTCCATGAAATAAATGAAATAGCATGCTGGCAGAAAGGTAGGCTGTCCATTTGTGGCAAAGAGAAGATAATGACTTGATGATTCAGTGCACTGAGCATGAAAAAACCTTATATTCTTTATCCCAAATTAAACAGTTGTGTTAATATTTCTGTTTAAAGAAAGAGTGAATTATAAATTTTGTACTGTGGAGAGTGTACCATGAACACAAATCTTTTTACTTAGCTGTTTCAGCATTTTCCAACTTAGTAAAGTGATTATTGAAATTACATGTAATATTTTAAGCTAAATGCTAATAATTATTTAGGCTAGAAATTATATAGTGACTGAAAAGTACATGTGATAGAAGTGAAGGCTATTTGATACTACTACTAAAGATCATATAAATATAAACTACATCCTTTATTCACAAAAAGAACTGTAAATATTTTACTTCTCAAATTTTGTTACCTAAAAAAATGACTTCTTTTACATTTAGTTGTATTATTTAACAGTGTCTTATAAATCACATGTCTAATTAAGCTTACTTTTATAAGTATTTGAAAATTCTTTATGTATCTTTGGAATCTCAGTTGGAATACTAACAGAATACTTGATAAATCAGTAAAGTTATATCATTAACAAAAATAGATGCATTTAAGTATTTGTGTTTGCTGCAAGTATTTTAATTATTGAGATTTTACTATTACATTCTTGTATAATATTTTAATTAACATTCTCTATTTTTAAAAGTTGTCACTTTTTTAAAATAAATAAAAGATATCACTAATGCCAGAATGCCCAAAGAAAACAATTTTAGGAATTTCTAAATTTTAGATTACCCCCAGATATTGTAAGAATGAAAGTGTTAATATTGAATATATTTTATGGCAGTTCAGTTACTTAAACTGAAAAATGTATATTTCTTATGCAAATCAATAAAAATGTTGGTGAGTGCATCCAAGAAGAACTATAGTAAGAAGAAATATAAATGGAAGCTATTTAAGTTATTCTGCTCAAAAAAACTTGTTAATTTTTAGCGAATTAGATTATAGATAATATTTTAATACTAGAGACCCGATGCACAAAATTCGTACACAAGTAGGGTCCCTAAGGCCTGGCTGGTGATCAGGGCCGATCAGGATCTTCCTTCCCTTGGCTGCCAGCTGCCTGTCTCCCCCGAAATACCGGCTTCTGGCCCGGGCCTTGCTTCCACATTGTCCCTTGGTGGTCAGCTCATGTCATAGCAAGTGGTCAAACTCCCATTCCCTTGAACTCCCAAGGGGGCAATTTGCATATTAGTTTTTTATTATATAGAATAGTCATCAGATAATTTGTATTATCAGAGGAATGATTTGATTTGATTATTTGTGTGATTTATTTTCAATGTTTAAAAAATGTTTGTCCTGCCGAGACCAGTTTGGCTCAGTGGATAGAGCGTCGGCCTGCGGACTGCAAGGTCCCGGGTTCGATTCCGGTCAGGGGCATACACCTTGCTTGCGGGCACATCTCCAGTGTGGGGTGTGCAGGAGGCAACTGATCGATGTCTCTCTCTCATCGATGTTTCTGACTTCCTATCCCTCTCACTTCCTCTCTGTGAAAAATCAATAAAATATATTTAAAAAAAAAAAAAAGAAAGAAATGTTTATCCTAACTGTACTTTAACTGGATAAAAGCTAGAAATTAGTCTAAAATTTTTCTAATAGACTTAAATAAATAAACATGAGAAGGGGTGTTAGGCCATCAAAAGGTATCTTGTTATACATAAAACAGTGAATAAAATAAATGTAAGGAAAAGCCTAGAATTTTTAAAGGAAAGTTTTTATTAATGGTTTTGAATATTTTTTGTGAATAAACCAGTTTTATTTATTAAGTCATAAATTGGTAAAGTTAGCATTCCAGTTATATTTATAGAAGAATGGGATGTGGTAATCATGAGTAACATCCATAATATTTTTTTTTTGTTTTCAAATAGCACGAAGATAAATTTATAGATTTAAAAAAATGGAATTTTTAACTTTTTTTCATGGTAATATTATTTTCATAATGTCTTCTTTCTGTAATTTTAATAGCTTGATTCTTGCTCTACAAATAGTACCACTGAATAAATAAATGGACCTAGGACCATTTACACTAGTTTTTTCAATTTAGAAATACTTTGTCAATTATATTTTTGTCCAGACATCTGGAAAAAGTGTTGGAAATTTTATAGGCTTATCAAGCCTAATGAATGTGAAATACGTTCACATCATGGGAGATACGTTCCAAGACCCTCTCTCATATGCCTAAAACCAGGCATAAAGTTTAATGTATAAATTAGGCACAGTAATAGATTAACAGCAACTAATGATAAAAGAGAACAATTATAACAATATACAGAATTAAAAGTTATGTGAAGGTGGCCAGTTGTTTCAGGGGCTTTCTTGCTGAGGTCTTTGTATAGGCTCAGCGTGTTCTGGCACAACCCATTGCCATCAGAACTCATTTCTCTTCCTGGCTGCCACCCAGATATTTAATTAATGCCTTTTCTATCTTAACTAAGCACTCAAAGTACTGTGGCCTCAACTTTTGCAGTTTGACGTGCAACAGCAAAACTAGCACAAATTTCTTTTTACTTCACGATTTTAAGGGTGCCAAATTTGTTCTTATCACAGATCATAGCATCCTCACTATATGGTTTTTTTCCTTTGCTTATTAAGTCAAGAATTTTTACCTTTTTCCTCTGAGGCCACTGTCCAATCCTGATTTGGGTGGAAGTAGGTCATATAAATTCCTTACACCATCCAGCAGAAGTCTGTCGTGACTGTGGTGGCAGTCCCTCACCTTCTGGATCTATTCCCAGACACAGACTCATAGTAATTTTAGGGATTTACCAAAAACCCCAGGAGTTACTGAGGGAGACATTCAGGTGAATGGCATGTCCTTAGACTTTTTACTTGGAAAATATAGAGTTGAATCTGTTTCCTTATGCAGAAGCTTATTTAGACGGCCTATTATTAGCCTGATGATGTTCTTTCCAGTCTCTCGAATGACAATTATTCCTCAAACATTAGGAGAACAGTCATTGACTAAATTTTCTAAAAGAATTGATCTGCCACCCAAATCAGTGATCTACTACTCAAATCAGTAGCTCTTTCAGTTTTATAAATTTGCTGGGGCTTTATATATATACTAGAGGCCTGGTGCGTGAAATTCATGCATGGAGCGGGTGTCCTTCAGCCCAGCCTGCTCCCTCTCCAATTTAGGACCACTTCAGGGATGTCTGACTGCCCATTTAGGCCAAGTAGGATCGGGCCTAAATGGGCAGTCAGACATACCTCTCATAATCCTGGACTGCTGGCTTCTAACTGCTCACCTGGCTGCCTTCCTGATTGCCCCTAACTGCTTCTTCCTGCAAGCCTGATCACCCCCTAACCACTCCCCTGCCAGCCTGATTGATTCCTAACTACTCCCCTGCAAGCCTGTTTGCCTCTAACTACCCTCCCTATGGGCCTGGTCACCCCTAACTGCCCTTCCCTGCAGGCCTCGTCACCCCTAACTGTCCTCCCCTGCAGGCCTGGGTCCCTCCCCAACTCCCCTTCCCTGCAGGCCAGGTCACCCCCAACTTCCCTCCTCTGCTGATCTGGTCATCCCTAACTGCCCTCTTCTGCAGGCTTCATCACCCCCAACTGCCCTCCCTTGCAGGCCTGGTTCCTGCCAACTGCTTTCACCTGTTGGCCACCTTGTGGTGGCCATCTTCTTTCCACATGGGGGCAGGATCTTTGAACACATGGGGATAGTCATCTTATGTGTTGGAGTGATGGTTAATCTGCATATTACTCTTTTTATACATATATTTTATTGATTTTTTTTTTTTTTTACAGAGAGGAAGGGAGAGAGTTAGAAATATTGATGAGAGAGAAACATTGATCAGCTGTCTCTTGCACACCCCTTACAGGGGATGTGCCCGCAACCAAGGTATATGCTCTTGACCGGAATCAAACCTGGGATCTTTCCGTCCGCGGGCTGACGCTCTGTCCATGGAGCCAAACCAGTTTCGGCCTGCATATTACTCTTTTATTAGATAGAATAGAGGCCTGGTGCATGGGTGGGTGCCAGCTTGTTTGGACACATGAAGGGTGTCCCAGATCAAGGTGGGTATTCCCTTGGAGCATGGGGCGGCCTGGATGAGGGGCCTGTGGTGGTTTGCAGGCCAGCCACACCATCTGGTGATCCAGGAGGAAGCCTGGATACCTGGGATTTATTTATCTTCTACAATTGAAACTTTGTAGCCTGGAGCAGAGCCAAGCCTTCTGCTGCACAGCCATTGAAACTTTGTTGCCTTAAGCAGAGGCCTGGGCCAGCCAGGGTGTGAAGAAAGCTTGGTTTCCTCCATCTCCAGGGGCAACCCAAGTCTCCCTCCTGCTCTCTCTGTGGCCATAGCCATCTTAGTTGGGTTAATTTGCATACTTGCTCTGATTGGTTGATGGGCGTGACTCGTGGGTGTAGCAGAGATACAGTCAGTGAGAGAGAAACATCGATCACCTGCCTCTTGCACACCCCCTACTGGGGATGTGCCCGCAACCAAAGTACATGCCCTTGACCGGTATCAAACCTGGGACCATTGAGTCTCAGACTGAGGCTCTATCCACTGAGCCAAACTGGTTTCGGCAACATTTCATTCTTTTTTATGGCTGAGTCATATTCTATTGCATATATGTACCACTTCTTTATCCAATCTGTTGATGGACACTTAGGTTGCTTCCATATTTTGGCTATTGTAAATAATGCTGCAGTGAACATATGCATGCATATATCTTTTTGATGTACTATTTTGGATTTCTTCAGATAAATACCCAGAAGTGGAATTGCTGGGTCCATCTTTGTCTCTTATTTGTTATAGCTTTTTTTTTTTTTTTAATCTGTTTTGTCTGGTATAAGTATTGCTATCCCAACTTTTTTGTTATATTTTGTTTTTAATTTTCATGAGCTATCTTTTTTTCCATTCCTTTATTTTTAGCCTGTGTGTGTGTCTTTCAATCTGAAGTGAGTCTCTTATAATCAGCACTCATAAGGGCCTTGGTTTTGTTATCCATTCAGCCACCATGTGTCTATTGATTGGAGCATGAAAAGTTAGTATATTTTATTGTGATGCTAAACTTTATCTGCTTATCTTATATATTTTTAATGCATTGTCATTGTTCCTCAGGGTCAACAAACCTTAGTATGATCTGTAAAATAGGAATGGTATTTGCATTTGCTTTATTTTTTTTAAATGCTGTAAATGTAATTGGATTGGTTTGTTGTGGGGTTATGTTTTTTTTGTTTTTTGTTTTGAAATTCTGAAAAGAACTATGTGAAATTAAAGTAATAGTTTTAATAGAAAATTAAATTTCTGCACTATCATTAATATAATATAATATAATATAGTATGTAGCCTTGAAACCTTGTTTATTTTCTAGCTACTACAATTTGAGTGATGTCAGCCATGATTCTGTGAACAAGTTTCTGTCCTTTCTGATTGAGAAGTCCCTGGTGGAATTGGAACATTCCTATTGTATTGAAATTGGAGAGGTATGACTCATACATTTCAATTGAAAGTGTGCATAGCTTTTTAACAATAGAGCTTTTGCTTCTAAAAATGACCAAAAAGTTTAACAAAATTGTTACAATAACAACTGCAGTATGAATTACTGATTTTATAAATGTATGCCCTTCTATTGTATTTCTTGTTTATGTCACTTTATCTTTTATTTGAAATAGGATAATCGGAGCATTGAACCTTTGACATTCGGCCGAATTGCCTCTTACTATTATTTGAAGCACCAAACAGTTAAAATGTTCAAGGAGCGTTTAAAACCCGAATGCAGTACTGAAGAACTGCTTTCAATCTTAAGTGTAAGTTTGATGTTATTACTGCATTGTTTTTTAACATAAAGAGATTATATTTTATATATTCCATACCTTCTCTTAAATTGTTGCCATCCAGTTCCCCTTAAGGTTTGTAGAAACTATTTTATGAAGTCCTTTCATCTGTCAAACAAGATCCCTAAAGCAACATATCTGGACCCAGTTCTCCATAGATAAGGTGACCACATAATTTATCATTCACACTTGGATCTTTCTAAGAATGAAATAGGGCACTATTAATAGCTAAGCCAAGATAATAGCTATAAACTGGGCCATCCTTGGCAGCTAGGTGATCACCCTGACCCTCAAGATAAAAGTGCAGAACCATTGTGGTCCTTCTCCTTTTAATTCACTAATTCCGAGCTAGTTCACTTACTTACTAGGTTTTTCCTACCACTCCTATTGCTTTATTATTTTTACTGGACTTTAATATCCCATTAACAGTTTTTCTACTGTGCGGCATAGGACCAAGTACAATTGCAGTAAGTCCAAAAATATTTTGTAATGAATTGATGAATGAATGGCTCCTGTATTAATAGTTTTTCTATTGTTTGCGCTATAGGAAAATGCAGAGTGTTAAAGTAGAGTATTAAGATAGCTATTGAAAAAAAATGTTTCTATGTAAAATTAATAATTCATTTCTGAAATAAGAGGTATTAAAAAATATGAAGAATTTTTATATCCTTAAGAATAAGGTTATCATTTCCCAGTCAGAAATTTATAAAAATAGGATTTACCTGGGAAAAAGACAGTAAAATAATGGTTAAATAATTTTGGAAAGCGTCTTAAAGTAGTATCTGTTAGATTTAAGAATATAATTTTCTTTCATATTTACCTATCTTGATATATTTACCTAATTTAATATTTAAAAGTACTTGTCTATCTGGGGAACTCATGTATTAATAGTTAACATCTTTGAGCACTTTTCATGTGCCAGTCTACTCTAGGAACTTGACACTGTGTGGGTTCTGTACTATGTTGCCTCTCATGTCATACACACACACATACACACACACATAAAATGCATACAAATGCACACACACAGAGTGAAGTAGAGGATCCTGAGGTGGGAGGTACAAAGTATGTCATGTTAAGACTAGATGCACATTATTTGTAAAGGAGGTTGGTGAAAACCATATGCTTGTTACATTCTGTCTTCCCCTTCACCCCACTAAAATAGTACAAAAATATACACAGTACAAAAGCAATTAAGTCATTAGTTTCTTCAGTCTTCTCTATGAAAAGACATTGATCAGAACAGTAGATATGTCCACATCTTTTCAACAGCCTGGTTCTTTCCAACAATACAGTGCCTAAACACTAGTTACGCTAATCTCATAAAATATTTTTATTAAAATAAAGTCTTTTGAAAATAACTAAACAAAATAAATCATCTACAGATATATATAAGATAAATTCATTAGTATATTGATGTAAATATTGTTTGCTGTACTCACTTTATAATTTCCACAGCAATAATAATATAATCTCTCTATCCTATGGTATTTGGTCCAAGAAACTCCCAACTTCTTATAGATAGTGTCTAAGTCTGATATCTTAGAATTCTTTTTGAATGTGCATGCTGGGACACTAGAACTCTGGGACTCACAGTGACAAGGAGATCTGCAGATGCCACTGTTTTATTAATTTCTTGTCTAGGAACCATTCTCTATTAAAAAGAACATATGAATACTAACAGAAAAATATTAAATAATAAAGCAAGATTATATTTGAAGTAATTACAGTGTAATTTCTAGAAATCATTTTTTCATTTAGTTTTTTAAATGTTTCCTGTGTCCACTCCCATGATTATTAAGAGATTCACATTGCCTGATTATCTTCTTTACTCTCATCTCCTTTTGAAAACAGGATGAGCAAACTAGCCATGACAGAACCTATAGAGAACAGGACAACTCAGAGCAAAGGAAAGCAGTAGGGTAGCATTAGTGTTTCATAGGCCTATTTCCTTTATCTTTGTTTTTATAATGCCAAATAAAGTCACATAATTTTTAACAATTCAGTATTATAACTTATTCACTTCAGTGTCTCCTTTAACTAAAATGCAACCATTGATGCTTCTGAAGTCATTTTAAAAGTATTATTTTTTAAGATGAATTTTTAGTATTCCTGAAAAGATCCACAACTGAAAAGTTTCTATTCTCTTGAATATTACTTTGAACTTAACTGTAATTTTTTTAACAATTTAATTTTCTCATTTCTTTGGCTACATATTTTATTATATTACTAGAGGCCCGGTGCACGACTTGTGCATGGACCTCTGCTTGGCTGGTGATCAGGGCCGATTGGGATCAGGTCAGTCGTGGACTGCTGGCCTGGGAGAAGGACAGGGGGAGGGACCGCAGGAGGTTATCGGGCCAGGAAGAAGGACCATGGGAGGTTGGCCATTGGCCTCATGGAGGGAGCTGGCCCTCACCCCCCTCTGGGAAAGTGGCCATGTCCACCGCCACCCACCCCTGGTTCCCCATCCCATCCTGGGGCACGGCATGGTTGGGAGAAGAGGCAACATTTGCTGGGCCAGGTGTGAAAGGAACAGATGCCACCAGCTGTGCTGTCGGCACCTTGCCACCATGCGGTCCTCACCTTCCCTTTTCCTCCTTCTCTCACCACCACTGCAGTGGGCAGGTGGCCCACGGGAAAGGAAGAGGATGAGAGAAAGACAATTCCTTGTATCAAGGGCTGACTTCCAATAGAACACAGTGAGGGAGCTGCTCTGCTACATATGAAACCCTGACCCAGAAACAGGTCTCTACGAATGGTTTAGCGCCAGAGGCCGATGTGGGGCAGCCATGGATGGTTGGAGCTCACTGACCACCAGGGGGCAGCTCCTGCATTAAGCATCTACCCCCTGGAGGTCAGCGCACATCATAGCTACTGGTTGACCAGTCATTCTGGTTGTTCCAATTGTTCATTCATAATGGGCACTTAGGCTTTTATATAGAGAGATATTATATTAATGATAGTGAAGAAATTACGTTTTTCAAAATTTTTTTAGGTCATTTGATTATATTGCACTGTGATTATTGCTAGCACAGAGGAAAAACATCTAGACAGCAACCATAAAATTTGATAAGAATATTAAAACATTGAGTCACTTTCAACAAACATGTAAAAGTACATAAACCTATTATTTCTCTTCATTTGACATAGAACATAGTTTTAAATGATAATTTCCCTGAGTTTTATATATTTGTATTTAATAATTAATACATTTTTTAGACCTTCATATTCTTTAGAGAAGATATTGTTTAGAATTTCATTCTTGGCCATAAAGTTGTTTTTTCTTTATTTAAATGAATTGGAATTTTTCATTTTTATCTACTCATTTTTTACTTTCAACTTTTCTAACATAAGAATTAGAACTTTTTTTTGAGTAGGGATATAATTTTATTGCAATATTAATATTTACCAGAAAGGCATTTTTCCTTAAAAAAATTTTAATCAGATCATCTGTTTCACAGTGTTTTTGACACTATAGACTTCCTTTTAACACAGTGTTTCTAGCAGACAGTTGTCGGGTGTGATAAAAAATTTCAGACAGCAGATACATTTATACCATATCTTCTGAATTCTTTTCTTTTCCTCTACCATTTGGATGGTTGGGGTTAGCCTTATATTTTGCAGATTTATATTGATAATATCACCCTGTGAACCAAACAATGGAAGCAACAAGAAATTTCTAAGTTTAAAGATGAAACTTCCAAATAGTAAGGAGCTATGCTAAATGAAATTGACTTACTATCTTAAGCAGATAATAAAGCATGCATAAATTAGATGTTTTATTCTTAATATGTTACTCTAATATTTGTCCAAATTAAATTTTATCATTTACATTTCTACCCACAGATCATATATTGATTCATCCAAAAATATTTATTTTGTACCTACAATGTGTGAGGCTATTTATAGTGGCCAGAGATAGAAGGTAGAATAGAGAACATTATTGACAAACTCTGTGTGTGTGTGTGTGTGTGTGTGTGTGTGTGTGTTAACACATACATAATGTATGAGCCATGGTAATCCTAATATATAAAAACCAGCGTCCATTATGTCCAACTGAAGGTTCTACCGAATACTGGAAGTCAGTCCTGCAGTCAGTGCTGGATTGCCATGGCGACCCAGCACTGACTGCCAAAGGGGCTGCAAATCAGGCCCAGAGAGAGGCAGGGTCTGATCCACAGCCTCCGTGGTAGCTATTGATCAGGGGTTGCCTCTCTCTTTCTCTCCAGATTTCACCAGCAGCCATGCCTCTGTTTCTCTTCAGGCCTCTGTAGGGGCTGCTGAACAGCCCCGCCTCTCTGATCAGGCCCGGAGATGCTGACTGGCATAGAAACTGACCAATCAGAACCAAATCTGGGTGAACTCTGAGGAGCCAATGGCTGCCTACAAGGCAGAGCTTTTGACGCTGACTGGCATAGAAACCGACCAATCAGAACCAAATTGGCTAGTAAGGGAGGCTAGTTGGTGGTGAGATCAGGCTGGCAAAGGAGGGCCATTTGGGGTGAGATCAGGCTGGCAGAGAAGAGCTGTTGCAGGCAAGATCAGGCTGGCAGGGGAGGGTAGTTGTGGCAAGATCAGGCCAGCAGGGAAGAGCAGTTGGGCCAACCAGGCCAGCAAGAGAGAGCAGTTGGGGTGACATAAGGCCAGCAGGGGAGGGTAGATAGGGTAAGATCAGGCCAGCAGGGGAGGACAGTTAGGGGTTATCAGGCAGGCAGAGGCAGTTGGTGGTGAGATCAGGCTGGCAGGAGAGAGCAGTTGGGGGCTAGATCAGGCTGGCAAGGGAGGGCAGTTAGGGGCAATCAGGCAGGCAGGCAGGTGAGCGATTAGGAGCCAGCCGTCCCAGATTGCGAGAGGGATGTCCTTTTGGAGAGTGTGCAGGCTGGCCTGAGGGAATGCCCCCTCCCCTCCATGCACGAATTTTGTGCACTGGGCCACTAGTAATATATAAAACACTTGGGTGTTGTTACTAACTGAGGTCACAAGCTCAGTATGATGCTCTTAAGAATGGCATCAGGGTGTTGCCCATCATCAAAAACAAAACAGGTTATAGTATTCCGTCCTGCATACTAATTTTCCCTATGCAGGCGATTTGTCGTATACATTTCTCCTGGCCCCACATCAAAAGAACATCATAGAGCATGTTTGAGTGGGTCCAAGTGAGCTACTCAAATGATAGAAGGTATATTATAGAGCATTTTGGTCTGGAGAGGCAAAGGCTTTGAATCAGTATAACTGAAATGCAAATAATGAACTGTACGAATGGGGCCCTCTTTAGATCTTGAACAGAGTAACTTTTTCAATTAGTAGGAAGGTCCATCTGATCCTGCAAGTAATAAACTCAGAGAATTTATTACTTCAATTAATGGATATAATATAGGCCAAAAATATATAGGTTCATAAGGGGCTGGAATGAATTTATTAATGGTAAAACTACTTAAGAACTAAAAGAGAAGATGGAAATGTGCCTGTCATGTTTTGTGAGATAGATGATGACCAATTCCATTATAGATCTAGGAAGGCAGGGATTGCTGTTAAACCTTTGCAGCATGTTTTTTTTCTCTTGGCCCACTAGATACTTGGAGTATTTTTATCCTTCAGAGGGAGGGTCTCATTTCTTTAAATGTGGTATTCTGTTCAGCTTAGAGGTACTAATTCCTATTGATGATTACTCTATTATACAGAGTAGGACAAAAGTAGGTTTATAGTTTGTATGAAAAATAATACAATACTTAGTAAGGTCAATTGGGAAAAAAGGAGACATATGTAAAACTTAAGACAAAAAAAAACTAAAAAAAAAAAAAAAAGAATAAACTGTTTCACATAAACCTAATTTTCCCCCACCGTATATGTAAATCTTTATTTCAGTCAACACTGGGGAGGGGGAATATACCCCACTAAAGTCTTTTTTTTAGGAACATCTCTTTTGAGACTTCCCTTTTTACTTTTTCCTAAAAAATAGAACTGTTTCTGACTTAAACTTTTAGATGCCGTTGCTTTTCATTGACAATAAAATACTATATTCTGGATATAAGGTCAAAGACTTTATTGAGACTATATTTACTAATGTTATTCTATAATAGTAACATTATAGAATATTTGAATCCTATCTTAACAGTATATCTATTAGATAATAATAACCACTTCCTTTTACTGAGCGCCTACTATACAGGCACCTTAGTATACATTATTTGTAGTCATCAAACAACCCTTCATGGTAAATGTTAATATATAGAAAACAAAATTGCGGTTTGATGAGATTAATTAAATTTTCCAGGTCTTTTTCTAGACCTCTTTGCTTTATACCTTCCTTCCTCTCCTAGGTATATTTATTTTTTTCCTATGACTTAATTCCAACTGTAAAAAAAAAAAAATTAAAGCATTGAAATATAAGGGTGTATACTTTTAACAAGTCAATCAAAAAGCAGAGTTACTTTTAAAATTATGTATGACCTTATAGCTAATAATTATAGCTATTAAATGCAGATGTTAATTACTGGCAAATTATTATTGAAAACATATATTTTAAATTTTAAACAATGTGATGCTATTTGGAAAGGTTAGACATTTTATAACAACTCTTGCCAAATTTTTCTAATACCATGAATTAATAAGCTTTATAATTAAGGCAGCTGCTTCACACTTCTATTTTTAACCAGTAACATTACATCTGCCTTGCTCCATTGATGCCCTCCTCCTACTTACGGAAGCATTTAGCAGTTTGGCAACAGGGATTACATGGCATAGAGTAAGTAGTCTAATTAGATATAAGTGAAAATCCAGAGGGAAAGGACATTTAAAAAGTAATTTGAAGAATCTCTTAACGATGTTGGCACTGAAAAGCCCAAGTCTAGATGAGAAAGTGCCTGTTGTCATGGCAAACAAGCACTGTGATTTGATGTGCTCAGTGGGCAGTAATAGAAATGAAAAGTTGGAGAAAATTTATCTGAACAGATTGTTCAGAAGATACTTGCT